>RAOO01000094.1:0-121322 GCA_009805345.1 Neurospora sp. FGSC 26628 | reverse complement strand
GGCAATAAAAAGGAAAAGGAGATTACGCAGGCTTTTTGGTTATACATACGATATACTACCGTACACAACAGCTCTTTTTGTCGGACTTGAGGATGGGGGGGAAGGCGGTCGGATGGGGGATGACCGAAAAGGAAGAAGCATGATCTTTTCTTGTAGAAAGACAAACAGACAGACCTACCTACGGTGAGCCAAATCCGCTACATTGATTGATTGATTGATTGATTGATTGATTGATTGGCTGGCAAGGCGAAAACAAAGGCGAGTGAGTGAGTGGATGGGGGAACACTTGGAGCTTGAGCTTGAGCTCCGTACTCCAGAGTCCAGACACTGAAAGTGTGGGACAAGTTACCTCTACCTTGGGTATGTTGAGGTAATTGGAGACACTTCGGCAAGGACTTCAACGGCGGCGGTGTGGTGGTGAGTGGGGAGTGGGAAGGGAGGCTGATGGTCATGGAGATGATGATGGTATGAGGCGATTTCGACGTGGCCGAGAAACTTGATGGGTGGTAAACGACTCGTGGAAGGGCAAAGCGGGAAGAGATGGGTATGATTGTGTCGTTTCAAGGAGTGAGGGAATGGTTGCGGTGGTGTTGCGCGGGATCCGTTCTTTTGTGTACGGTGGGGGAAAGAACTTGCTTGGTTGTTGATGAAGGCGTTCGAAGAGACGAAAGTTACCTTGCTCGGCAGCTTTTCTTGGATGGGAAGAGGAAGAGGAAGGAAGAGAGAACCCAAAGGACGGGAATTTGGGTTAGGAAGAAGAAAAAAGTATAAGTATGAGAGCATCGCCAAGTTGGAAGCAAAAAAAGATCGAGAAGAAGAGCATCGAGAGTCTTTTGTCCTCATCTGCCTGATAACTCTATATTATTTTACTAATAATCACCACTCAACCACTTCTCCAACCCAACTCCCACCTCAATCACCATGTCGTCTTACGAGAACGTACGTTGCCCTTCTCTTTTCACCCAAACCTCACCTTCATGATCATGATCACAAAAGACACATCTTTGCTAAGCCTCACTTCTGTCTTTTTCCTCCCACCAACAGACTCGCGAGGAGACATTCGTGAGGAGGCCCTCATCTCATACACATCACCATCATCATCATCATCATCATTCTACCCGCTCCAATTCCTCACCAACTCTCACAAGCTTGTCTTCTACTACATATGCATACGTCTCATCCTCATCACCCTCACAGAACCTCAACCCCAACCACAACCACATCATAATCTACCGCACCAGACACCCCTTCCTAACCACCACCACTGTCACTTCTTCTTCTTCTTCTTCTCCTCCTTCTGACAACCAACAGACCTCCGGCCAAGACACCACCACCGGCGGGACTACCTTCCCCGGTGACGAGCAGGTCCCCAAGGATCAAACCACCACCGACACCTCGAAGAAGGACGAGTCGTCCTCCAAGGACTCCAAGGACGAGTCCTCGAAGGACCAGAAGCCCGAGGAGACGGAGGCTTCGACTACTACTGCTTATAGCAAGAAGAAGTACCAGTCTGGTTAAAGGATTGGACACCGTCTTCTGGAGGGGGAGGGGTGATGGGGTTGGTATGTTGCTTCTTTTACTCGAGTTTATGTGGTTCAGGATGTATGAGAGAATGGGGAATGTGGGAAAAGTCGGGATGATAACTGACTAGTTATGAACCATCCAGATGGCTACCACAGCCACGACCACGACCATGTAGACATGGATACCGATACCCTGTGGTGTGGTTGATGGATGTGTTGATTAAAGTGGTGTGAACGTATACCCCGAGACAAGACAAGACGAACAACACTGATGAAGGAAGGATGGGCAAAGAAAGAAAGCAAGAAAGGGATTACGATCGTTTGCAACTGTTGGGATTTTTCCTTCGGCGAACTTGTTTGGTTAGCTTGTTGTTGTCGGATAGATACCTCGCCGGAGCTTGAGTGAGGAGCTTTGCTCAAGTAGACGACTTGGAGCTGGCTGGGCATGAATGAATCACCATGGTTGCTTTCCCCTAATGTCAGTACATCGGTTGTGAAGCTTTGAGTGAGCTAAATTTGCTTTATTCTCTTTTGACCAGCAAACGCCACAGAACTGTGTATGATGATATACATGGAAGAAAGCGAAGCTGGCCGCGACCTCTACGTCTATTCTGTTCAAACGCCGTAACCGTAAACCATATCTTGTTCCTCCGTGTAGTCTACACGTTGTCAAAGCCACATAACAAAAGGGTATCAATATTTACCTAAACCTTCCCACCTAGTATCTCCTATTTGTTTCCTTGACGATAACATCAACTAGATGACAAGTCTCCCGCTCTTGACCATTTACTGGTCTCGCCGTGTGTCCTACGCTCTGGCAAGCTGCGGGTCCGAACCCTCACCATCCTGACCCATCAATAGCTGCATATCGGCAGCCCAATCTTCGAAGACAGGAGGCTGTTGCTGAAGTGAAAACGGATCTGCCTGATCGCCAACCCAGAAAGGCACAGCGCCAAAGCTTCCGCCATCAGTAACTGGAACATGCGTGAATTGCTCCATTTGAGGGGGAGGGGTAGCGCCAGCGGAGGTGAATGCGGAGTGGACATCTCCTGGCTGAAGTTGGGGTTCAAGACTAGGATCGATAGCATATCCCAGGTCGTCGACGCCAAAGTTGGCAGCACTCGGGAATGGTACCGAGGCTGCCTGTTCCTCGGCCGCGTGCAATTGAGGTAGCAGCAGCAGCTGTTGTTGCTCTTCTTTGATACCATTGCCGCCATGACCATGCTGGATATGTCTATCCAGATCAGCATGACGGATGAAGCGAGCGGCGCATCCGTACACAGAGCAAGCAAGGTCACGACTTTCCAGCAAAGCCTGTTGAGCTTGCTGAGATTGGGCGACCATTGAAGGGACGGGATACAGCTTGGGTGGACGCTTCTTCCCAAGATGAACATGAAGAACATGCTCCTCCAGCTTCACCCTGGTTGTAAATCCCTGACCACAGCCCTCTTCCGCGAAGTTCCAGTCCGCGATTTCCGGAACCTTGGCGTCGTAAGTATCAGTCTGTCCGCAAACAAAACGATGGCCTTCGTGGGCAGACTTGATGTGCGTGTTGAGATTGGAGACACGTGTGAACTTCTTGTCACAACCCTCCCACGTACAAGCGATGGTCTTCCGATCCTCAACCGTCTTGGCTGAGTGGTAGAGCTCAACGTGGCGCATCATGTCGTTTTGTGTACCGCATCTGACACCGCAGAAGGCGCAGTTGTTGTGCTCCTTCTTCATATGAGCTTGAAGCAGCAGCATAGTGGTAAATCCGACACGGCAACCTCCATTGTCATCACCCTCTGCTTCGGCGTTGCATTCGTCGCACCAAAACTTGAGATCACCGTGCTCGCGCTCTACGTGCCTCCTCAAGGCACTTGCAGTGTCGAAGCCGGCGTCGCATCCGTCGTTACCGCATGGGTATGCCGACTGGCCTATATGGGCCGTTCGGATGTGTCTCTGGAGTGTTTGGTGCTTTCGGAAGCTCTGGACACAGTCCCCATAGCCGCGGCAGCGGTAGCGGTCGGCGCCCTCGTGGACGAGAGCATGGCGACGAAGTCGTGTGTTGGTCACAAAGGACTTTCCGCAACCGGGCTCGGGGCAAGTGTACTTTCGATCGTTGGTATGGGAACCCTTGATGTGCTGGGACAGGTGCTTCTCTTCGAGGTAGTCTTTGTCGCAGTCATCGTAGGGGCACTTGAACGGGCGATCGTTTGTGTGGGAACGGAGGTGGGCAGCAAGACGAGCAGGGCGGTTGAAGGTCTTGGTGCAACCGGCGAACGTGCACCTGATGGTCTTGAGGTCGGAGGGGAAGCAGCGCGAAGCACGAGTCGTGGTAGTGTTGATACTAGTTGCTGCTACCGTAGTCGTCGGGTCGGCGTGGGTAAGGGAGGTGTTGGCGACCGAGGCGACAGAGGCCGAGTCAGGGTCGAGTTCGGGGCTGTCGTTGCCGTTGCCATCAGGTGATTGCGATTGCGAGGGCAAGGCCGGTGCCTCTAGCTGTTCCTCTTGAGAGTGTTCCTTTTTCTGCTGCTGGACCCAATCAGTAGCTCTTTTCTTGGACTGGATTTGAGCATGGTCGGAGCCGTCGTAGCCATCAGGGCCCTCGTCGTCCTGTTTCCGCTTCATTTTGGGGCCTGGAGTAGCAGCACTGGTCGCCGTGGCCTGCTACCCTGGACTGTGTTGCAAGCTCCGAGGTTGAAGCTCCAACATTGGAGAGAGAGCTCCGAGCTTTGGAGGAATTCGCTTGAATTAATTTTTTGGAGGTTCACATTTGTGACGGAACCTTTGCATTGCACCTGCCGATTGGACTTTTCGTCCGGGGTGGGTGTCCCTGCCGCTTCAAAAAGTTTATCTGACGTTTTCCAGCACCGGCAGGCAATTTTACGAGCAATTCGGCAGGACCTGGAGTGTTGAATACAATATTCCTGCATTGCATATCGATCCAAACACGTTTCCCCAACACATGTATCTAGCCTATATAAGGATGGAGTTATTTCTCTATTCCTTTCTTTCTTTTCTTCTTTCTTTTTCAACCAATTCAAGCATTCCAAACCACACTCATCTACTCTCGTGTTAACGTGCACTCGGTAGAATTCGACATGGAGGACGGGAGTCTGTGACAGAACTCAACGCCCCACATTGGCCCCACCCCTATGTCCTTTCAGGTTCCATGTCTTGGCGCGGTTCAGCCTTGCATAACTACCGGCCCCACTCGAATTTTCTGTCGTCTGTTCTGTCAGCCTTCGCAGATTCACCGTCGCCAAACACGTCCAAACCTCGACATCCGCGCGTCTTGGGTCATCCCGTTTTGCCCACATACTTGTGCAGCTGCAGCCCATATCTTATCATCTTTAACGTCAATCAACTCCAAAACAAACCTAACAAAAATGTCCGACTACGGTGACCACGGTGACGATGATCGCGAGCCTATGTAGGTTTCTCAACGCCACCTACCCAGTTACTGGCATCAACCTTTACTCATGCGAAGAGCAAGAGATGCTAACACGTAGCCGCCAGCGACGAGCCCGCCTTCGATGAGGACCCGGATGAGTACTACGAGCCCGAACCCGAGCCCGCGGACGACGACGTAGCGGGCAGACCCGGCGATGAAGTCGACGAAGCAGAGAATGATAATAACGTTGTCACATCGGGTGACCCTAACGCGGCCGCCAACGCTGGCAAGGGCAATGAGAAATCCCATAAGGACAAGAAAATCCCCAACGACCAGCGTTCCACGACACCGTACATGACCAAGTACGAGAAGGCGCGTATCCTCGGCACACGCGCTCTGCAGATCAGGTGGGTTTCCATATCTGGAAGACTGTAGGGATGGACTTGGGCTGACAGGCAATTACGCTTTGTAGCATGAACGCGCCAGTGCTGGTTGATCTCGAGGGTGAGACGGATCCTCTTCAGATCGCCATCAAGGAGCTGCGCGAGAAGAAGATCCCTCTGATTGTCCGTCGCTACATGCCCGATGGATAGTAAGTCACCTTTTTCTTCGGCACCTGGCTGAAGCACCTGCTAACGTCCCTATGTAGCTACGAGGACTGGACCTGCGAGGAGCTCCTGCAGTAAACGGAAACCTACAAGACCCGTCATGGGATAATAGGGGCGACCCAGTCTTTGGTCAGAAAATACACAAAATTGCATTAGCGAGGGCGTTCAGGTTGAAATTTTACACATCATATTTTGAACATTTTGGGAGGGTTGGACTCGATCCAAGGGGCAACAAGAAGAACGCAATGTGTTCCTCGAGTTGAATAAAAGGCCCATTCAAAACTTCACGTGCGTCTGGTCAGTCATTGTCCTGTACGTTCAAGTGCTATTGTTGAACAGGCCTGGGAATATGAGATATCAAGATTCATGTTTTCTCCAGACTTGTCATGCTGATGTCTGATTAGATTTCGCGTTGCTACTCGATAGCGAATGTTCAAATTAATTATGTATGTCAAGTATACAGAACAGGGGTAGAGTGTACACTCATACGAAATCATGGACTTGAGAATCCAAAGAACTTCCGTCTCAGCTTACCGCCATCATCTTGTCCCTCCCTCGCATTTGCAGAAAACCTTCATTACCACTGCTCCTCCCAAGCATCCCTTCGTTCCCCCATTCACATCACAACTCATACAACCCACACGCTCACCAAGGCCCCGTTCCCCAAACCTTACACTTCGCCCCCGCATCCCTCCCCCAATTAGCCGACCGACAATCCCCATACTGCTCCTTGCACTTCTGCACCGCCCCCGCATACGAAGTCGAATCCTCCTTGCCGTACTTCCCTTCCTTGCACCCCTTGGCGTACACATCCACACAATCATCGTACTGCTCCTGGCACGCGTCCAGACAGGCCGTCACGAAGGACGAGCGAGCGTACGATTTGCATTTTGCGGAATCCGAGTCCGTGTACAGCTTGAAGGGGTGACCCGAGGCAAAGGAGGAGAGGAGGTCGTTGCAGGTTACTACGGGGAGAGGAATTCCGCCTACTGGAGGTTTGTTGGAGGAAGGGGACTTGCAGAGGGAGGTGGAGGTTGGGATTGGGCATTTGGTGCTGCTGGTGGTGGTGGTGGTGGTGGTGGTTGGTGTTGTCGTTGCCGGTTTGGTGGAAGTAGATGTTGGCTTGCTAACAGGGAGGCAAGGAACCGTGATCACCGTCGTTGTCGGAACACCAGGTCCGGGAAGGGAGGGCGGCGATGACGAAGGCGGCTTGTGATTCCAGAAATCCTTCTTGGAGCAGACGCCGCCGGACTTTCCTCCTCCTCCTGATCCCTTGCAGTAGACACTGAGGGCGGAGCACCACTCGGCAAAACCGAAGCAGTCGAGCGCACCAGGCCACCCGGCTTGCTTGAAGCAGGCGGATACTTGGAGGAAGCAGTTGGCGTGGCTGGGGAAGCAGGACTGGGGGGAGTCCCAGTCGGGAAGAGGGGAGGAACACCACTTGCCGCACTTGTATTCGCAGGTGGGTGGGAGGGTGACGATTTCTTTGCAGATGCTGCTCGTGGTGGTGGTAGAGGCTGTTGTGGAAGTGGTGGTAGGGGGTGGTGAGGTGGTGGTGGCCAGGGTGGTGGAAGTGGTGGTGGTTGAGCTGAGGGTATACGAAGTAGTAGTGGAAGAGGGCATATCAGAAGTTGTCGTGGTCGAGCTGGTCACGTCCGGGGTAGACGAGGAAAAAGCAACTGAAGTCGTTGATGATGAGGATGCCGGCACGGAAGAGCTACTGCTGCTTCCTGGGGGAGGTGGCACATATCCACAGGGCTCGAGGGACTGAAGCTCGTTGGCGACGTAGAGGTTGAGACGAGCACGATCGCCGCAAGTCTGCGTGGAGTTTCCGTTGCAAGGAATGTCGCACTCGCTATCAGGGGCGGAGAAGGTCCCGTTTCCTATGACAACACCACACCAGCACTCGCCTGGGGGGATGAGAAGTTAGCATCCGGCGTTTCTCGTTCACACAACTCCAAGTACAACTTGCTACATACCGCCAAACTCAGTACCAGCAAACGGATACCCGCCATCACGACAAGCTTGCAAGCACTTCTCAGTCGTCAATGTGGCCCCATCAAGCCGATTCTGGGGATAAGCCAGCGCCCTTCCGTACTCGGAATCATCAGTCCAGCATCCAAGATAATCATAATCCGCAACGGTGACCTCGTCAACCGGCAAGAAAGTGGGATCCTGATAGATGGAGATGATATCAGTGCCTCCACAGACCTGCGAGGAGTTACCGGTGCAGGGATAGTTGCACTGCTCCTCGTCCAGCTGCTGGCCGTTGACGGTTTCGCCGCAGTAGCACACGCCGTAGTACTCCAGCCCAGCGTAGCGGAAGCCGTTGCCCTTGCAGACGGAGACGCATTTCTCGATGGTCATGTTTTGCTGGTCGAGCTGGCTGCGCAGGCTGAGAGCGTGCGGGTTGCCGGTGTCGGCGTAGCAGCCGGAGTAGATGAAGGGTTGGAAGGGGTCCAGGCAGGGAGGCAGTTCGATGGTTGTTGCGCGGACGCCATCACGAAAAAGGGCGAGGGCTGCTAATGCTGCAGCTCGGAGGGTGAGGGAAGTCATGGTGAGGACGATGGGGAATTGTGGGAACTCCTCAGGATGGTTAGAGTCCGGGTGGGGAGAGAACTGCGGATGCTGAGCAGCAGGAGGCAGGTTCATGAAGCTGGACGGCTATTTTATATGATTATTACGGCAATGAAGCGGTCACGATGCATAGCAAACGATCGGGGGGATACATTCTACAAGCTGCTCGGAAGCAGATATTGAAGTGGGCTCGCCGGCGTCCAGTCTGGAATCAACACAACAACGCCACATCACGTTGAACGTCCGGTCACTGAAGCCTTGCGGGCTTGAAAGCGGAAAGATTAGTGCTATCCAATCTCTTTACTCTTCCGGCAAAAGAAACGAATCCGGTGCATGTGAAGACTCTATAACATACTATCTTCTGCCATGGTACCTACCTGCAGCTTTAGCGAGAAGGTGACTTTGACGAGGGATATTGGTGAAGCTGAGTACGAGAGCTGTAAGGTAGTAAGCTGAAAAAGTGAGGTTTACGCGAGCTCACCGAGTCTTCCACGTGTACGACAGAGCTGTCAACGCCATGGCGTGGTAGTAAGATAATGGCTAAGTGACTGGCGGCTGAGCGAACAGGTCAGACCAAGTGTTATTCCGATATATATATATGAAGCCCTCCTCGTGTTGGACTCGGTGTAAGCCTATGGCGTTGACCATCACACTTTCACATCAAAGGAGGCGGTGTTTTTGTCTTCGTCGATTTAGTTAGCTAATCTCAATCTGCGAATCTTTCCCTCTCTTGGATTTGGGGCTTTGGATGTGGTCCATGGTTCCGGTAACCATCACCTTCACCTTCGGGCTTCAGCTGAGAACGGGAGTGGGGGAACACGGGACGGGACGTGATCTGATCTGATCTGATGTTCTTCAGCTTTCTGTTGTAGGGGCTGTATTACTGAGGGCTTACAGGTCTATCGAGAGGGTCCAGACCATACCTCTGCATCATCAATGTGATTTTGTACGAAAGAAGAAAGTCATGCGATAACTGATAAGGTTTTGGGGGAACGTCCTGCCCCTGTATCTTGCTGTTTTTAGGGAACGGGTACCTGCATTCGCTCCATCTATCTACCTTAAGGTACCCCACAGCGCCAGTCTGGACCCGGCAGCAGCTGACTTCTTGCTTCTCAACTTTCTTCTCATTCTTGTCTTTGTCTCTCTATAGTTCCGGCTGGTGATATACAGTATTCCAGGGGCCATCAACGGCCACAACAGTCAAGAAATATTGCGCAAGAGTCATTGGGAGAAAGGAACAAGAAGCCAGCCATCTGTCATCGATGGTGCCCTGATCTCGCCATATCAACGGCCCACTTGCTTGGAGATCTCTCTCGATGCCGAAGCTACCATTACATGCTTACCTCTGTTGAGGACGGGAGCTATGGTACGGTAATTACAATGGTGTTAAAGTCTGCTTCAGCAGCCTGACAACATGTTGTCCAATCTGGACATCTGCAACTGTTCGATAGGGCCGAGGGGCCAAGCGCAAACTACATGGAGATGAGGCTGTGCCCATCACCTGCTGGGTTGGAGGACTTTCTTGCACGTTGCTCAGTGTATTCTCGAAGAAGGAGACATCGATTTGGAGTGCGAAAATCCAACCTAGTATTGTGGCGAGGATATACTTTCTTCCGCAGACGTCTTGTGATTCCGCAAGAATCACTGGTGGAGGCTTGACAAACTCAAGGTGTTGTCACGAGACTAAGAGGTGTGTACTGATGTTGAGATATGCATTTAAAATGATATTTCTCTCGGAAAAACGAAGAAGCATAAGACCAGAAAACCCCACCATATCTTGATGCAAATGTCAATCTGAAATCCTGACCTCTATGTACGCAGTAAAGACCCAAGTAAATTTGGTAACTGCACGCCCGCTTCATCACCGTTGTCTGTTCCCCCCGTGGTCATCCGTGGCACATAAAATTCCTTCGAATTTCCACGACGGTAACCGTTTTTTTCCAAAAGGAGACATCAGACGATCCAAATCCAGCTATTGATTGCTTGCCCGAATCTGATCAGTCACAAGTTTGGCCCATAACAGGGCCGTTGAGAACGTGTTCGCGCTAGAAAAGCAAGCATCGGAAAGGTTTACGTATCAGCCACAACCTCGTGTAGGGTGTCAAAGGTGTGAAGTATTTGTGAGTGTAAGCGCGAGAAACTTCGCGTAACATGGAGTTCCTCACAACGGGTGACATATTCACAGATACCTACCCTACCTACATGTCCAGCCATGTCCTATCCAGGCTCAGCCAGGCTTGCATGGAGGACACACGTACGCGACCTGTGTATCTTAACCGCCTAATCCATTTTGCGTCCTGTCTTCAGCTTCCACACAGAACCTGGACTTCATACGCGTACTAACTTCACCTCCTAGCTTCCTCCCCACAGTTCTCCCAGCCACCGTCGTAGCAAGCATTGCGAAACGTCACAGAAAACCCCTTGAGCAATATCAAAACCGCACTATTGACAACGGCTAGGTGCAAGGACGGGGTGATGATGCGACAGCCGGAAAACACGATACGATACCTAGATAAAGGGAGGCTGATACGACGAACTCAGGGGTAGTTAGGTAGGTAGTGTAGTACCGGGGGGAGGTGTGAAACGGGACCAATGACAGTTTTTCCTTGAAATTGGGAAAAGAAAAACTTCGTTAAAGATTTCGGGTCTTTGTCACCGTGGTGAGTGCCGTGATCGTCGACCGGGGTGTTCCCAAGCAGGTCGATCGGTGCTCCGTCCTCATCTTGAACAGTGGAGCTGCGACGGAGAATAACGCGTCCTTTGATATTGCAACGCAATTTCGAATTCTCCCGAGACCGAGCCCTTATTAGTCTTTTTGTCGCTGAATTACTAAAGTACGCTAAAGGATGTTACAAGAGATACATAAACGTACGGACTGGTACCAGCAGATTCACTACGTTGGTGGACAGCTTTGGAACTTGTCATGACCATTAACCCTCATATCAACGCTTTGGAGGACTGGGACCGTTTGGATGAATGAATGATAAAACGTGAAGAAAAACGCACAACCACTTTTAGTCCAGTCTATGCTGCAAGAGGTGCTCCCCATATTACGTGATGCTAATTTACATGAACCTCGTAAAAAAGGGAGCGCGAACAACCCTTAAAACTCCATTGTGAACAAGTGCAAAGAGAGGAACCTCTTAAGCACCCTCACGTCTCCACTTAGGAACGTACTTGCCGGGAGCACCGCTCGCCTTCAAGGGCTCCGCAGAAGGGACGTCCTTGTCATTCTCGAGACGACCGGATCCAGCCCTCTCGACAGTAGGGCGAGGGGCGGCAGCCCTGAGAGGAGGAGCGCTCCTCTCGGGGACGGCCGCAGGGGTGCTACCTCCAGAGGCGGCCTTGGCAGCCTCTCTCTCGCGCCAGCTGGGGCGGTTGCCGGCAAGGGGCAGGCGGGGAGGAGCAGCAGCTTCTGTCCTCTCCGCAGGGGGAGCAGCGACACGGGGTCTCTCAGCAACGGGCTCGGCGGCAGCAGGCGCGGGAGCGGCGGTCTCTCCAGAGGCGGCCTTGGCGGCCTCGCGCTCTCTCCAGCTGGGACGGTTGCCAGCGAGGGCAATGCGGGGAGGAGCAGCAGCCTCGGTACGCTCCGCAGCCGCGGGGGGTTTGTAGGCAGTAGGGGTCGCGGCGAGCTTCTCCTTCTCGGCCTTGCGCCTGGCCATGGCCTCCTCCTCGCGCTGTTGCTGGCGGGCAGCAATCTCGCGCAGCTTCTCGCGCTCCTTCTCCTTCTCCTCCTTGAGACGCTGGAGCTCCTCCCTGCGAGCCTCCAGACGCTTCTTCTCTTCCTCCTTCTCCCTGGCGGCGCGCTCCTCAGCCTCGCGGAGTTGACGCTCACGCTCCTCACGCTCGCGCTTCTCACGGATCTTCTTCTCGCGGGCCTCCTTGCGGCGGGCGTTGATCTGCTTCTCCATCTCACGCTCGGCATCACGACGGCGCTTCTCGAACTCATCACGGCGACGCTCGTGCAGGTCAGACCTGAACGACTCGTAGTGGGGCATGAGGCGAGTAAGACGGTGCTTGAGCTCAACATCAGCCTTGTGCTTAAGCTCAGCCTCCTTGAGAGTCTGGGCCTTGGTACGCTCGTAGGCAGCGAGATCGCGCTCGCGCTGCTTCGCGTAGTCTTCGGGGAGCTTCTTAGCCTCCTCCTTCCTGAAGGCACGCTCGAGATGATCAAGACGCTTGCCGGTAATACGGAGCTTCTCGGAGACGGTGTTCTTTTCACGCTCGAGTTGCTGGAGCTTGATCATACGGATCTTATTGCTGTCAAGGGTCTCGATGTCCTCACCCTGAAGTTCTTCGAGCTTCATGTCCTTGAGCAGGGCTTCAACCTCCTTCCTCTTGATCTGCTCACGCTCGTTGGCAAGACGCTTCGCCTCGCGGAGCTTCTGCTCCTCGGCAAGACGGGCGGCCTCAGCCTGCTGGAGAGCCTGCTCCTGGAGCAGCTTCTTGCGGGCATTCTCCTTCTCCTTCTGGGCCTGAGCCTCAGAAGCCTTGTCCTTGCGCTTCTGAATGATCTCCTTGCGAGCAAGGACCTCCTGGTGCTCCTTCTCGGCTCCAGCCTTGGCACGAGCAAGGGCCTCATCACGAGCCTTGATGCGAGCCTCGTTAAAGCTAGGATCAATGTAGCGGCAGGTGGTGTAGAGGGCCTCAGCGAGGCGAGTGAGCTGAGAACGCACAATCTGGGAGGGAGTGCTCTGGAGACGCTGGACAGAGCCAGTCTCGCTCTCGGCAGAGCCGGCAGAAGAACCGGCGTGGACAGCCTTGGCGGAAGAGAAGACATCAGCGTCAAAGCTAAGAACGCCAGTGGCGTGGTCCATGCGGATGGCAAGATCGCCCTTCTTGTTGCCGTTCATGATGAACTTCTCAATGGTGCCGCGGGTGACCTGGAAAGGCTCGGGGAACTGAGCCAAACTCTCGACGAACTCAAGGTCGACAGTCTCATACACCTGCGAAAGCTGCTGGAACAGGCGGGTGAGAATGACCTGCTGAAGAGGAAGGATGTACTTCTGCATCTCGGCATCGGCGCCAATCTCGGCAAGAATGGGGGAGATCTTTTGGCAAATGGAAAGAGGGTGGAAGTCGACCTCGAGGATGTTGTAAAGATCGCGAATCTGAGGCTGAGCGCGGCGAAGGAGCGACTTGGAAAGGGCATCACGGAAGAGACCAGCACGGGTAGGGGCCTGGGCCATGCCGAGCAGGTGGGTCAAACGAGAGTTCTTGTTCTTGCGGGCCTCATCGAAGTCGACCATGGCACCGCGAGAGCGCGAGGTGCTGATGACGGGGATGGAGAGGGCGGAGAGAATGACAAAGGTGGCAGCCCTCTGGAGGTCAGCATCGCTGCAAGCCGGGTTATCAGCCTTCTTGCTGTGGCCAGAAGCAATGAGAGCAGCAGACTGGCGCAAGAGGTTGTAGTAACGGGCCCAAGCAGCGGCGTGGAAGAGATAGTTCTCGCCAACGAGGAAGATACGGGTGAGCTTCTCGTAGTAGTTGGCCATCATGACGTTCTTGGCGGGGCGCTTGCTGAGGCTGAGGAGGGTGTGGATATCCTCAACACTGCGGAAAGCCTCCTGCCAGAGCTCGAGCTCGACAGCGACGTTGAGCTGCTGGAAACGGGTCTCAAGGTGACGCTGAAGAGTATCGGGGTCGTTCAGGTTGATAGCGTGCATCTGAGCCGAATACTTGGCGGCAGTCTGGACATGGTTGCGGAGAAGCTCGCAAAGGCGGCGGAACTCGGTCTTGCGAGTGTACTTGAGGCAGAAGTCGAAAGCCTGCATGGCGGTGCTCTGGTAGAGAATCTCGAGGCGGGCATTGTTCCTGAGAATATCAAGAACAGTGCGGTAAGCCTCCCAAAGGAACTTCAGCCAAGGAGTGACGATAGCGCGGTCGGTACGGTCGCGAGACTGCTCACCGGAAACGGTAGCGAGCAGGATAGACTCGGGGGTCTCGCTGGCCTCGAGATCGTCGATGTTGGACGTGGTGGCCTCGATGCTGGACTGGACCTCGTCGGCCTTGGCCTGGGCAGCGGTGACCTTCTCGGCGGCGAGCTCGATGAACTTCTTGAGAACCAACTCGATGGTGGCGACGTTGGTGTTCTGGGCGATGTTCTTGTACTGGTAGAGGGCGTCCTTGGCGAGCTTGCCCTTCTTCTGCTCGACGGAGAGCTCGACGAGGAGGAGCATGACGGGCTCCAGGGAGGCGATGGGGACATTGCGGGAGCGCTTCGAGGTGATGTGCTCGTGGAGCAGGGTCAAGGCGGCGGAGGCCTGGTTGACCCCGATGAGCTCGTGGGCGCGCTTGAGAACATTCTCAGGCTTCTGGTGAGGTGGGGGAGGCTGTTGATGGTCAGTAACGGTCACCAAGGGTCACAACACTCGACGACACTTATTGTGAGCGGGACAGGCGGGGAGCGGGGGTCGAGGGTCGAGGGTCGAGGGGGGGTGAGGGCAGGGTGGGCGGTGATGAGGTAGGTGACGATGCAAAAGGAGGGGCAGAAGATAATATGAACTCGAAGCCATAACCATAAGGCTAGGCGGTGTTCCCAACTTACCATGATGGGCGACTCCTCTGCACTTGGCTAATCTAGAGGAGATATGGATAAAGTGGTGTTAGGGACGCGGCGCGCAAAGCAGCACGTAGAAATGCTGGAGACTTTGGCTGAGGCTGCGCTGTCCAGGACGATTTTTTCGCCTCGTGGAGAAGTTCAGTTGCTAGGGTAGTCAGGCTCGATTTTGCTGAGGAGCACTTTGTGGGCTGGGATGATGCGGGACAGTCACGTGATGCAGCTTATAGAACCCGGTGCTGCGAGAACAACTCAAGAGGTGGGAAATGCAAGCTGTGCAGTTTGGTCACACTCCTGTGGCAGTTGGGATTGATGGACATGATGATGCGATTGTTTTCTTGATATTGAATCGATCTGAAGTGAGGCTATTTTGCACAATGGTAGAGGGTTAGAATGTCGCAAAGGGCAAGTGGGATGTTCTGCCATCTTTGCGACTGGTGCTGTCCCAAGTGTGGAAAGTGTGTGCGTGCGGCTGCCTTTTCTTTGTTCGTGCGCGAGTTCCAGCCTGCTGGCGACGTTCTTTTCTGCCGGGCCACGGACCCCCGCCTTGGGTGACGGACCGTCGGCAGTCTTGCCAAGCTTCCTAACGGCTGTCATCGAGCACATCGGGTTGCTCTTCGAGGCTTGGAACTAATCCCTCCATTGGTGAACCACAGTCGAACCTCGAAAAGTATGCCCAATTAACTGCATATATATTTGTGCATATGAAAATGCTGCTACGAACGTGGGAGATTATGTTGAGTCTCTCCTTATAAGTGAATATATACCCGCAACTGCATAAGATAAGACTTCGAGATCTGTATAACATGCAGAAACAAGGCATCCTCCTCTGTATCCGGTATCCTCGTCGTCCCACCCAAAGCGTTCAAGCGTCCATCGTCGGTCGGAGCAAGTGGGCATCCACCCACCCACTTGCGCCATTCCCAATCGACCGGAGATGCCTGTTGGAGCCGGGGTGGTTCCGCAAACATCAAAGGGGGGACGATAAAGTGGGGGCGGGCTTGGCGGGACCCGTCGTGTCCATTCTGGCTGCTGCATTTGCCATTTGCTGCAGCATTTAGTGTCCAGTATGCACAGCACCGACAGCCCGCCCAAGAGGTCGGTTGGTCGGGCTAATCCTGCCGGTGTCCCTATCCAGAAGGAGCTGGCTCATCTTCAACGGCTTCCATCTTCCTTCTTTTCCCAGATCTCGACTTCCAGTCTTCCAGAAGCTTGCACAATGTCAATCACAATGGCGCGGATGGGGCTGGACAATAGGGAGGCCGGACATCCTGAATGCGGAGCTTGCGATGATACCTGCTATCTTGCCTTGATACTAACTCGCCTGCACCCATTCCGTCTACGGTCGTAGTTAGTGTTGAGTAATCTAACAAAACCTTGCTAAGCGACCCCCTGGTCCGTCTCATTTGCACCGGGCCCTTGTTTCCTGGGTTGCTTTGGCCGCCCAGAAGAGGAGTGCAGCACCGAAGCGGACCAGCATTGCAGCAGTGCAAGTGCAAGTAAAAGCGCAGCACTGCAGCGGGCCAAGCAGGGGGGACTGGGGCATTGCACGGACTGCACCCACCTACCGAACCGTTCCCTTCAGGTTCTGTTGCGCTGCTACTGGCTCGAGACAGGCTGCGCACTGACCACCGTCGCGGTCCGGGGCCCGCCAGTGCCTGGCACTGAAGGAATGAAGGAACTTCCATCCAGATATGGGCGCCCCTTCTCTTCCTGTTACGAATCGTCAATCGTGTGTCGGTCCAAAGCATTGGCATCGTTGTCCGCATTCCTCCATCTCTTCAATCAACTTTGGACAAGTCCATTATACAGCCGATAATCAATCGAATGCGCCTTCTCCGACCTTTCGCTTAACCCACCTCAACTATCGACTTGTCGACCTGACCTTTTCCTGCTGCGTGCCAGGAGGTTGCCATTTAGCAAGAGTGTCCGGTACGTATTCGCGATTCCTGATCGTTCCATCTCAGCTTGCCGCAATTTCCAGTTGCTCCATCGCGGCCGTCGCCCTTCAGCTTCACGTTTGGCACCTCCGTCCGTCCCATTCGTGGCCGCCCATTCGCCAGCCGTTAGTAGCAAGGACAAAGGACCGCGAGAGGAGGAGCCCGAACTTCAAACTATTTTTCCATCTCGCCCCGACTCGAGCAAGCACCAGCGCGACCCCGACGACCGACTGGAGTGATTGAATGGCGATTGAACGACGGCATCTGAACAGCACGACTGACACGACATGTTTGAGCAGCTTAATTCCTATCGTTAAAGACCCACAGCGCCGCCGACCCCGAATTCCACTTGCGACCCATCCTCACCACAAAGCTTGTCCCACCAGTTCTCGGCTTTTGTCGCAACACCATTGTCGCCCACGTCCCCGACGACACTCCAACACTCCTTTAATTCCTACCCCGGAGTCGAGGCTTCGACAATATCACCCAAAATGCCTCAGTACGCCTCTCGCGATGTCGGCGACCCGTCGCAAATCAAGAAGAACAAGCAGAGCATGGCCGACCTAAAACTCCGTCGATTGACCGAACTCAACAACCGACTACGTGAAGATTTGGAAAGGGAGAGGATTCCGGTCAGCCAGGCCGCCAAGAGGTGAGAACTAGCATTCGTTGTTGTTCGGTCGTTCGGCACATTTGCCGGTCGCAATTCAATGAGGCTGACAGTCGTTTCTTTTTCTCCATACAGCATAATCGCCTACTGCAACAGCACACGAGACTACATGGTACCAAGTGTTTGGGGGCCGGTGCCCAAGTCCGAAGATCCGTACTTGCCACAACAGAGCAGCGGGTGCTGCGTCGTCATGTAAACTTCGGACATCGAAAAGCTATGACATCAATGCGGCGACAAAAGGGAAGGATATTCGAACTACTCGGTCAATCACGGGCGTTCAGTTTGAGCTTTCCAACACAGCGTTTCCTACGAAAGTCTATTGGTGGGCGGACACCGTCGTTCGCAAGCGGGATTGGAGCCGGACGGAGTTGGTTTGGAAGGCCGAGAACGTTATCGGAGATTATGAGCGATCAGATGGCCATCACCGGAAGGGAAAGAGGTCGACATTCTTGCGGCTCATCCTTTCGCCGCCTTTATCACGATACGTCAAACCGGGGAGAAAGGTTTTGAGGAGTGAAGACACGACGGCTGGCCTGACCATAATGCTTATTCAAATACCCCCATCCGTTACTTCGGATCTACGGCAGGCAGGCTCGGCAGACTCTTCAGCATGTAATACCTTTTTATTTTTCTACTTTTTTTTCCTTTCTTATTCGCTTCTTATTCCCCGGTTGTACTCTTTTTTACTCGGCCTTTCTCGATTCCCTTTTTTTGTCTTTTACATGTGTATATCCTGCTTCATGAAGCGCTTTTCGCGCGGCTTCCTCTTCTGGGTCTGGAAAGGAAGGGGCTTATGACATGATAAGTGAGGCAAATGAAATGCACTAGACTATTCTACTCAACTGATGGTATTTGGATGAAATGCATCAAAATAGCTCCAGTTTCTTCATTAACAAGGTACCAGATCCGATGTCCTGGTGAGCTTCAGTGTGGGAATGTCAGTTTGTTAATGCTGCAGTACGGTCATGAAACGGACAATATAAATGTCTGTCAGTGCACTTACGATTGGCGAGTCTCCAAACGATCATAGGAAACAAGGTAATCCACATTAGATCGTGCTGACGTGCTCTGGCAAGGTGTTGATGAAATGATGTTTAGCTCGGAGGCGAGATGACGCACAGGCGATTCGGGGTGCGGAACCCGTCGGATGGAGCTGACTACAGCTCCGGGATATGACCGTTTCGTTTTCTCCATCACATGAACTCCAACTTACACGCCACCACCAGGAACCGACCAGAGTGACGGAAACACGCAAAGGCCACAACAATCTAGAGGCCTCCGTCTACGCGATTATATATTTATCTCTCGTTGTTGATATAGCATTGCCCAGTACACACCAAAGATGACGGACCAAACTCCTACTACTACCAGTGCCTCGACTCCAACTTTACTACCTCGCGTCACCATCCGCTTTTGTACGCAGTGCAAGTGGATGCTGAGGGCAGCTTATGTGAGTTTTGACATTTTCTTAAAGACGCGATAGTGGTTTTGAGATGTTCCAAGTCTCACTACTGTCACTTATTCCCTCTTTCTTATCGAGTTTTCTTCGCTCCCTTACTTTCGCTTCATCCTTCCCTGTACCCGTACCAGTCAGTCATTATCCACACCTCATCTCTCTACCACTCATTCATATTTACTTACCCATTAAGCCCCATGAAAGGATCACAGAAGTCAAATACTAATTCCAACACGAAAAAAACACAGTACGCCCAAGAACTCCTCTCAACCTTCTCCACCTCCCTCGGCGAAGTCGCTCTCCAGCCCTCAACAGGCGGCACTTTTGTCGTGGACATTACTTACGCCACTACTACCAACATGGACAACCAAACCCCCGAGGTTCAAAGCAAGACCATCTGGGACCGCAAAACAGACGGCGGCTTCCCCGAGACCAAGGAGCTCAAGAGGCGGGTGAGAGACATGATTCAGCCAGAGAGAAATTTGGGGCATGTTGATCGGGATTATTCCAAGAAGTCCTCTACTTCTGCTGAGACGGGAGCCAAGGCGGCTACGGAGGCTGCCCCTGTCCCTGCCCCGCAAAGTACCTCCTCTAACAAGAAGACGGAGTGTGCGGATTGCGATAATTGGATGACGGAGGAGACTTATAAGGGGGATTTTGAGGGGGGGCATGCTGGTGGGAGTGGGAGTGCGAGTGGGCAGCAGAGCAAGGGGGAGACGGCGGCGGGGGCAAGTGAAGGAACGGGGGAGAGCGGAGAGAAGAGGACGACGGCTGATTCGAACTGGATGACTGAGGAGACTTATAAGGATTTGGAGGGGGGGCAGTAAATGGGGGGAAAGGATGTGGAAAAAAATGAATGGATGAATGGATGGAAGACGGGAGAGAGCAGGATGAATGTCTGGTCTGGTTAGATGGCTATGGTTTGACTGGGTTAGGTTAGGTTGGTTTGGGTTGGGACACTCCCCTCTTTGCATGAATACGAATATTGATTGGACCTTCTTCCAGATGTTCGATGAATTGTGTGTAAATGGCTAAAGCCTGGTTGGTAGTGAGTTATACTACTGCGTATATGTGATGACGATTCACATCGAGGATAGAACCGGGGAGCATTGAGAACATGAGTCTGGGAGGAATGATATGGATATATGAGGGAAGAAAAAACAGCTGATGATCCTTTCACAGGAGTATTATGCCTAGAACAGGGCAGATGAACCAGCTCGGCCATGTACCGGTGTCGGTCATGGATACTATAGGCATTACATATACGCTCCTAGGTAGATACCGCGAAGTTCCCAACGCAACTGTAGAAAGGGAAGATGAAGCAATGATATCGTTCCACCACTGCATCACCCCTTCCCTTCAGACTTCGGCTTATATATTACTCAAGTACGATTATCAATATGCTTGTGTCGACACTCGGCAACTACAAAGCCTTGGAGCGATATGTACTACTACAGCAAGATGTAGAGAAGAACAGCTACATGAGGCAATGGTGTTATTGGCAATAATATTTGTGAGAGCTTATGAACATGAAAGTATAATAAGTGCACATTAACTTCATATTTCCCCTTTTCTGTCTTCAGATAGATACATGACAAAAAAACAAACACCACGCAACGAAGAAAACACTAACGGTAACGGAATCATGGAGAGATAAGACGAGTCGATCACTTGGAAAAGACATGAGACGAAAAGAAACTTTAAGCATAAAGTACGAAAACAAAACAGTGAAAGAAGGATACGTAGACATCAGAGATATCTTCAGCCCTTGCCCAAAGCCAAACCGAGTCAATACTCCGGCCCCCTTCTCTTTCGTCCCTCTATCCGACCTTCCGACATACCCGACGAGCACGCTACGCTTCCCCTTAATGTTGTTCGTCCAAGCCATACATAGAGGTATGTTCAACGCACCATACAACTTGATCGACTTATTGGCTTGGACATCCCTTTCCCTATCCCGCCCCATCGTGACGTATACTCATGTTGATAAATATACAAATAATTCAACCACAGAACAATTCATATCTTCAAGACCACTTTTGCCTCTCAGTCACCGTAAGCCACCACCTGTTCAATTTCGTGCAACGAGCCTGATTAATCAACCGACAACAAAAGCCCCACGCGCTCCCATCCGCTAATCCGCCTGCCTCCTCTTTTTCGACCACAGCAACCTTTTCACTCCATGAGAACAAGACGCAACTGTCCCAAAAAGCCGAGCCTGCCAAGCCGTTCTGTCTTCTCCACACTTATGTCTTAGACTTGATATCGTACTTCTTTTTCCTGTCCTGGCCTGTCCAATGCTGTTTGCTCTTGTATCTATCAGGTTGTTCTCACAATGGCAGAAAAGGGCCAGGGCGCAGAGACAACGACGGCCTTCCATCCCATCCTCTTCCTTCGGTTGCCATCCAAGCGTTCCGTCCCACCCGTTTAAAATGTTCGTTGCTTTACCTCTGCGATCGTGTCCTAGCCTTTTCCAGCATCCGGAAATATAAAGGCCTAGGTTATGAGAGCTGTGGAGTGAGTGAGGTAGGTGAGGGCGGAAGGATTCTTCGACCGGGCCGATGAGCTCCAAGATCAAGACGAAGACATGTCTGGACGCTGCTGCAATGTGGATGCCCCTCAAAATCGGACCGTAGATGGAAGAGAGCGGAGTGGCGAAACACAGCATGTCGTAGTCAGAAGTGCTGGAGCGGATGCAAACGGACAAATTCTCGATACACTCTCTCATGAGGAATGACATATGCTTTCGGTGAAAAGCGAAACAAAACAACTAGTTTTCCCCCAAGACACACACTGCTTATCTATACCTTTCCTAGCAGGAGTAGTGACCAGACAAGAAAAAGAAAAAGGTCGTTCGTTATTCATCCCTCCGAAATATAAAAAGATTCCCTTCCCTTCCTACCCTCTCGAGGTTGTGTGGATACCGGACAGACGGAGAGACAGGACGGGTAGACGTGGCTTTCGTTTCGTTGGCGCGACAGGAGGGGCGAAGACCTCCCGAAAAGGAGTGGTCAGAATGGACGGCAGACGGGATGATGGTTGGGAGCCCTGGCGATCAAGAAACACGGAGGCGGTAGACAAGCTGGCGGTAAGATACTCATGTTTGTTGCGGGGAGGCGAAAGTATCAGGCGTTTATCGGCGGCCGAACCTAAAAAAAAAAACGGGGTTGTTCGTAAAAAAACTCTTTACTTGTGCTTCCTGGGGGTAATAATTTTGCTACTGCCTCCTTTGAGACTGGGAACGTACTTCTGTTTCTTCTCTGCGGGCTTGAGAATCTGCAAAGGGTGTTAGCAAGAGTGCAATGGTCTCGGAGCTTGGCAGGACAAGGAAAACGTACCTGGAAAGAGCAGAGCAAACTTTCGTCGACGCTCATCATAGCACCAGCGTTGTCGAATTCGCCGCAGTAGTTGGGGGCACTAAACAAAGTAACGAGCTGGCGCTTCGAGAAGAACTCGTATCCGTCCTCGACAACCTGGTGAGCACGGCAGATCAAATCCATGTCGTGTTTTTGGAGGAAGCGAGAAACTACATCCGGACCGAAGGTGAAGGAAACACCACGATCGTTTTCGCTCCAACCGGTAATGTCCTTATCGGGATCCGACCACAGGAGATCGCAAAGAAGACCGCAGTCAGGAATCTGGTGTTTTTGTTAGCTTCTCAGGTTACGGCAATTTGCCTGAGCAAGCGGGAAACCCGGGCATGCATGGTGTAACGTACGTCAGTTGGTCGCATGACTCGGCGGATCTGCTCCATCGAGTTGAGATCCGGGCTCAAGCCACCGTGCATTGTGAAAATCTTCTCGTCGATGATGGCAGCGATCGGTAGGCAGTTGAAGCAGTCGGTGAAGGTCTTCCAAAGCTTGATGTTGTACCTGCGCTTGCACTCGTCGTAGAAACCATAGATACGGTTGATGGACGCGCACTCGTGGTTGCCACGAAGGATGAAGAAGTTCTCGGGGTACTTGATCTTGTAGGCGAGGAGCAGGCAGATGGTCTCGAGGGACTGCTTGCCACGATCGACGTAATCACCTAGGAAGAGGTAGTTGGCCTCGGGAGGGAAGCCACCGTACTCGAAGAGACGGAGGAGATCATAGTATTGACCATGGATATCGCCGCAAATCTAGCAAGGTGGGGCACGACGTCAGCCGCAGAAGGGGCAGTATGGCGCACGACGAGGCCATGTGAAGGGATAACAGTAAGGATATAATGCTTACCTTGATGGGAGCCTCGAGCTCAAGCAGGATGGGCTGAGAAATGAAGATTTCACGGGCCTTGGTGCAGAGATAGCGAATCTCGGCTTCCAGCAGCTGCACCTGCTTACCAGGCCGGCTGCCCCGCACCTCCAAGAGGCGGTCGATTATAGAGTCGAGATCGACTTCGGTATGGTCCGCCATTGCAAAATCCTCACCAACCGGAGAGATACCGCGCACAGGTTTTCGAAGTCACGGTAACGACCGACAGACCCCAACTAGTCGGATGGGACGGTCCTAAAAGAGCGGCACGCGTAAGGAGTAGAAAACTGGGGAAGATGCACTTCTGCAAGCTAGATGATTGATGAAAACGTTAGTACGTTGCCCATGACGACGCAAATTTTGATTGGGGTTTGCGGCACGCGATCGCGATGGCGGGAAAGTGAAGGAAGAGCGACGCCTGGGCAGAGACTGGGAAGCGGCAATGTTACGGCAGTTGATTTAACTTACGCTCAGAAGCGATCCCAGCAAAAAGCGATTGTTGGGGGTTTTCGGAGAGGCGAGCGCGTTCTCCTTGGGGATACAGCAAGCGGTAATGTTTTTTTCTTGAAATAGGTATTCTTTCGGATACCGAATGTTGTGTTTTTGTTGTAGTAAATCGTCACCGGGTTTGGCGGAGGTGCGAACGGTCTAGAGCAAGCGCAAGCAAATCTAGCGCAGCGTCGATCGGAGTTGCGAGGAAATCGGTCCGGTAGTACGCGGCGACAAGAGGGTTAGCAATGATGGAAAAAGGAGACGGGTCCAGAAGTCTCTGATCGTCCTTTGTGAGGTAACGTGGTTTTTTTGTCGCGCGAACGGGCTGGGGCAAAACGCCGTGTCGTCGTCGAAAACCTGAGTCGAGAAGGTGTAGAAGGGGAGTTCAAGTGGTCCTGAGACTGCGGGATGGAGAGGCTGTCACTGCCACTGCCAAAACCACGGTCGGGGAAAACTGGTCGATGGACTGCCCGGGAGAGTGCAAAGTGCTGCAGTGAGGTGCAGTGCAGAGCGCTGGGCCGGTCGGAGGGTCGCTGGAAAAAGCTGCGTCTAATTGAGCGACAAAGGCCAAAAGACAGAGATGCCGAGAGATGATGCCTATGATGCTAGGACTTCTATCGCCAGGGGTGGGGTTGGAAATGCGCGTTCTTGTGGTTAAAGACGTCGCCCTGTTTTGGTTGGGATAGAAAGCGTCGAGAGAAAAAATCAACGTCGGTGGTGGTTGCTTGGAGACTTTTGGAGGAGAGGGACGAGCGCAGACGCTTCCACTTGGCTGCCCGCTGCTGGGGGGGTCCGGCCGAGGGATGGGCTAGAGACTGGCGACTGGCGACTATTAGTTGGGCTACCTATTGGCTTGGGGCTACTGGGGCCGATGGAGCAGCAAGATTTCGAACGCAACGAAACGCAACGGAACGCACAGGGCTCCAGACTATCTACTAGCAGAGCAGTGGGCAGGCAGGCAGGCTGGCAGGAAGGTCCAGGTCCAGGTCCGCGTTCATTTAAGGTATCGTTACAACCACAACAGGCGTCCGGTCGGGTATGAATGAAACATCCGACGCGATGGCAGGCAAGAACAACCCTCACTCTTAACTAAACATCGTATACAGCTGGAGGACGACAAACTCAGATTGAAGTGAGCTTGGCGCCCGTTCTGAATCTCCGTCAGATCCTGGCCGAGCCCTCTTGCCCTTTCCAGTTGCAGTGAAGCGGCCCTTTCCAACTTCCGTTGGCTTGAGAAAAATTGCATGCACTCGCCTCTGGGGGAAGCAGGTATGATGATGGGTCGGTCGATGTTGCTCACTAACGCGACTGGGTAGGAGGTGCGCTGCCTTCCCCCGCAAATACGAGCAATTCTGTTAGTGAGAGCCCAGAACACCGGACCCTCCTTGGCGGGCCTAGACCTGGGATTGGCTCGCCTAAGCCGCTCGCGATCCCGATGGATGGTGGATGTCACCTGGAACTTCCATCTCTTCCAACTTCCTCCCTGACTCTCTGTGTAATAATACCTTACATGGTATGTACGCGGTAACAGCAAAGACGGGAATGCCTTCTTGGTCGCCTTGTTAATACTTTGTGCTCGTTTCCCCTACCAACATCAGGTTCCGCAGACGCAGAGATAGGTAGCCTGGCCTATGTCAGGCACAAGCACCTGGTATGCATGATTACAACAGCTCGAAACAAAGGGGTATAAAGAGACAGGTCAACAGGCAATCTGAGCCTCGAGCGACTCAGCCGCCGACGTGTATCCGCAAGAGCAGTGACAGGGGAGCTCGGCAGCAAATTGGCAAAGCCTCAGTCAGGCTGTCGAGACTCTTGGGGATCTTGGGGATCTACTCCTCTGCGGTCATAGGTGATGCTTAGCTGCATATCAAAACCTGAGATTCTGGTAACTCAAGGATGCCAGTTTCCGTCAAAAAGGAGGCCCTTTGGCAAAATTACCGGGTTGCTGAGAATTCGGTGCCTTGTCTACGTCTAAGTTTCTTTGAACCACCATCACCACAACACCAGGGAGAACCTTTGATAGGTCCAAGTTGGTAAGATCTTGGTCGGTTACGGCAAACGATACGTTGAGAAGAGAAATCACCATCACAATGGCATCAGAGCATGGGAACTTGCACATTTTATCCCTTGGAGTCGTGGTTGGTCGCATTGGGTTATCACCACGACGAGACACATCACACACACGAAACCACGCCACTACTGTATGTCTGAACATAAACCTTTGGTAACCTTCAGCTTTGCACCTTGGCGCCAACGACGTCTGACCTACGACCTGGATCTCGGGGACTATAAATGTTTCGGCAATGTGTCGAGGTCTCCCTTGTCACTTTGACCTCGTTGCCGCTGTCCTCAACTGTCCGGGTTACAACTCCGTTTCGTGACATGGGACGGCTCCTGATTTGCTCGGACGGGTCTCCCTTTTGTCTTGCTTGCTATGTCGTTCAAGCCCAGAGTTTCTCAACATCAAACGCCTTCCAACGGCTGGCTTCCCGCAGCCTACTTCCAACCGCAGCTCATCATCCCAAGTGCATAGCCTGCCCCACCAAACAGTTCCAATTTGACGACCTCGTCAAACACGGCATCCGTCATCCGCTTCTGGAATCCAAGAGACTCGAGGCTTCAAGTCTTCCTTTTTGCTCTGCTGCTACAGCGGGGATCGACCCATCTGCCTTGCCATTGAGCTTGAATCAATGGAGGTCACCCAAAGCTCTATTCCGTCTTCCATTTCCGAGGATCAAGGTATCTTTTGTCTGCCACCCCGTCAGCATCCTCCCCTCTTAATTACCGGTCAAGACCGACTTTATACTCACTGCATTCGAACGACTTGTCGTTCGTGTTACCCCTCCACAAGGCCTAGACTACCCAGAGTGGCATAGCTTACTTTGTTCGGGTTACCACGGAAGGCGGGGCAGCCCCTCCATCAGGTCCCCCCCCTTCCATCCCGTCCATTTCCCCCTCTCCTCCGCAGTATGGACTGGAGCGCGCCCTCTCCCCCTCCCTCCTCAAAGCAGCCCCTCCTCCATCATCAACTGAACTGTGACCGGCACCGGGAGCCTGCTTAAAAAAAGGTTCAAAAAAGGACGCCGTGTCCTACCTACCACCACAACCCCTTGACTTGATTCCATGCCCCTCCATCCTCATCCTATGCTGTCATTGTGCGCAAGTTCCGATTTCCATGTCCAAACTCATTGCATTTCACTGCCCATCGCCCGTTGAGAATATCATCCACTGTCACAGGACCAATTATGTGTGACTATCCTTTTGTTCATCCCCAATGCTCCGAAACATCACCTATATAAGGTAACTTTGGTATGACCAGAGTGGACCACACATCGCTAACATCATAACGGAACCTCCATCTACACTACTATACGTACCATACCGTCACCAGCTGCTACGATGGGGAAGCCTGCTACAGAGAGTATGGATATGCACCCAGGGTTCCTCCCCCAAACTTCCATCCATGAAACGATCTTCGTCCCCTTCCATCCATTCCATCCACTCGTCTTGGCCATCCTCTCTCATCGATCCATCCTCCTGCTATTGTATGTCATGGGCCCACCAAGGTGATCCAACCGACTGCAAGTCATACATACCGAAGGATGGGACCACGATCTCGTATGCAGAGCAGGCAATACTCGGCCTGTCGGCTTGCTAACAGAAAGAAACAAAAAACAATCACCCAAGAACCTACGTACGTATGTAGGTTAGAGCACGTATGAAGAAGAGGGAAGAGAGAGACTGACATCACTCATGGTGTGGGTTAACTGAAACTACGGGAGACCAATCTGATACATCAGATCAGATTAACCTGTCTAGCATGCAACGAACACAACCTATTATTTGCTTGGGTTGAGTAGGTCGACCTGAGTAAGGCCTGTCAACAACACGTCTGTCTGCATGTAGTGACCGCATCCCATTCAAGAACCCCGATGGATTATGTGGAAGATGCCGTGACAGGTGTGGTCTAGACTAGAAGTCGGCCTACTAGGCACATACAGCAAGATGTCTACATATTAACACCATTTCAAAGAACCTGATGGGTGATAGATAGTACAAGTGGCTGACATATTCAGAGTATGGAGAGAGACGTATGTCGCGGCACCCGTGCAATCTTGGAAGAAGTGGAAGACGAGAAGAGCATGATGATAGAGACTATATCGGCATACCTGTAGACGTTCGTTTCCTCAAAAGGTTTGTGTACATTCTGAAGTAAATAGTGAAGAGCACAAGGTAGACTGACTGAGACTGTCTTTAACAAACTTTTTAAGTCACACAGCCTAGACTAGTCTAAATGTGTATGAAATACAAAACGTCAAGACTTCAAGCGTACTTCAGCCATAGATATCTATCTATATGCATGACGCGAAGAATCGGGCTACGATGACATTGGCCTCCCAGGTAATACAAGAAAATCACGTACATGAGGGGAAATACTGCGCTGGAGAGAAATCGACATGCGGCAGTAGAGGTAGTAATAAATTTACTATGATGTTGGCATATATATATAAATGAAGAGAGGCCAATGTCTCGAGTTTAAGGCAATCGATACTCATGAACCAAAAAAAGAAACATACCACTCAAGAAAAGGCAGTCAGTACCCACGACTAGTGCCAACAAACACCGTGACAGCAGGCAGTGAGTGAAAGCTCATTCACAAAAAAAAATACCGAAAGATAATTGAATCTCTGTTTCACGCCTCTTCGCCTGCCTTGGTTATCATGTTAAGAACACTAATCCATCCCATCCCCTTTGTACTCCGCGCCTACTCCTGACCCATCCATCCCATATCCCCCTCCGTTTGGCTATATAATACTCATAATGGAAACAAAACAGATAAAAACTTCCAAAAGAAAAAGAGCATACCTCGGTTGTGGAGAGGATATAATCAAGACAGCAGAGGAAAAAAAAAGGGAGGCGATTGCTGAGCCAACGAAACGCAAACTCCGTTCATGAAAAGCGCCGCGCCGCCGCCGCCGCAGAGGTGGTTGATGTATCCGTACACAGTACAATGATGCTCCTCCAAAAGAACAGGTAAAGCAAACAAGGAGGAAGAGGATGATAGAATCGAAGAGAAAAAAAAGAATATATCCCGAATTAAACTTTGTAAAAAAAGAACACAACGTACGAGGAAAAGCCAGCACCATATATCCATCAACTTCATCATAAACGATAAAACGCTGGCTCGCTCCCCATGTCACGTCATGTCATGTCATGTCATCACCTCCTACCTCCTCCTCGCCGAAGTTCTAACACCTTTCCTAGCCCTCGCCGGGTTTGCCCTCTCCCTTCTCCTCGTCGTCATTGATGGCGCTGACAACGTAGCAGCAGCCGCAGCAGCATCCTTACTGCTGCTGGCGCCGCCCTCTACTGCTACTTCTTCAGGCAGAAGGGGGACAGAAACAGGGTTAGGAGGCGTCGCCGTGATGGTATCAGCTTCATCAACATCAAACTCGAGGTCCTTGAGCGCCTCATCATCCATGTCCGTTAACTCCTCACTTAGACTTCGCACGGCTTCTCTGCCGGGCCACTGTTCTTCGATAACTGAGGTTCCTTCGATCTGGAAGCCGTGTAGGTAAGTGGGCACACCGCCCTCGGTGAGGATGTTGCTGGTGGGGTCGCGGCCGAAGCTGCCGTTGGACTGAGGTGGCGTGAGGGGTCCGGACTGCTGTTGAGGGTGTGAGAGCTGGGGGACATTCGCGGCGTGGTCGGGACCTTCGCCGGGTAAAGAGGGGGGAGTGCCGGAATCTTTGGTGGGTCCATCGGGAAGCTGAAGCTGTTGGGGGTCGTGCTTGTGATTCTCCTTCTCTTCTCCGCCAGTGACGGACTGGTTTGCTAACAGTGTGCCGTTGATTTTTGGTGCGTCGTCGACCGATGAAGTGTTTACTTCTATGCTGCCCACATCTGCCTTCGTTTGAGAGGTGTCAACGTTCATCTCATCCGGTTCATCGTCGGCATTAGCGCCAGCGTCCACTTTGTCGTCCGCGTCCGCGTCCCCGTCACCCTCCCCGTCTGCTTCGCCGTCGCTCTGATCGGCTACGATGATCTGGCCGCCCTCTTCTGGAGCATCGGTCATTTCAACGTCCTCAGCCGCGACATCGTCATGGCTGGACACAGTGATTGTGGGTTGCCTGACTTCCAGGCTCGCGTCGAGCATACCTTCGAGTTCTTGATGGAGGGCATCGTAGGGTTTGCTGCAGATATCCGCCTCTGCTTGTAGTGCTGCTTCGAGGTATGGCTGGACCTGCTTCAATATCCTCTTGCCCATCTGCTTGCGTTTCTTAACTTCAGCATTGGCGCCGTGTTTCGTAGGTGAAGCATGCGATAGTTCGACATCTGGGTCTAAACCAGCATGCGGGTTCATTGCAGAGTTGATCTCAGCACTGATGACTTGGCAGAGATCATGGGTGAACTGCAAAGTCGTGGTGTAGTAGCGCTTGCCCATTTTGTCCTGCAATTCGGACAAGCCCTTCGCAAAGACGTCCCTATCTGACCTATTCCCGTTTGTTAGCGCAAGATTCCTCTCGTGATAGCAGTTTAAGAGACGTACTGGACGGCCTTCTGGAGCACCGGTATCAACATCTCATGGACAGGAAAATAGCAGCTGTCCACGAAGTCGCGCTCCATCTCGGCGGCTTCAAGCTTGCTAGCCTCGCGCTGCACGATCTCTTCTGACAAGGCCTTGAGGTGTTCAAGGTCCTTCAACAATGTTCTCGCAAACTCAATCCGCCTAGCCAACCGTGTCTTGCCCGATGGTCCCATAGCTGCAAAGTTCCGTCTGGTCAACTCCATGGACGAGAATGTCTCCATCTGGAGCTGAAGTCGCTTCAACAAAGCAGCACCCCTACGAGCTTCACGTTTGAGGGTCCAATAACGACAGGCCTCGGCGACAAAGTCCTTCCTCTTCAGGATAGTGAAGCGTGCTAGAGCGCTCTCCACTAGATCGTAGACTGCCTGTGGGATGATTGGTGCTCCAGATGGCAACTTCCATATAGGCTTTCCTGGCTGGCCGTTCCTGTTCTCCCCCAGAACAGCAGAAACCTTGGCTCCCGTCATCTGTGATTCGTCAGGGGGGTGTTCAGTGATGGCGTGCCGGTGGGTGGCTGCCAGTTGCAGGGCCGAAGCTTGACTGTCGGCCCAAATACGGCCCTTCATGGCGCGTTTATAGAAGCGCTTAGCATCTTTCGTCGCCTGGACCACATCGTTCTCCTTCGCGTAGTCCTGAGGACAGTGTTTGTCGCAGTATGCTTTGAGCGGGAGACCGCCTTCCAACACTGCGAGAGCACCCTGGCTGTTTTTCATCTTAAGATAGAGCCGACTTCGTCTGGCGCATGTGACGTGGAAAGCCTGGAAGCAGTTTTTGTTAGAGCACTGGATGCAGGCTCCCATCTTCTGATTGCAGATGTAGCACACGAGTTTCCACCTGTTCTTAGGGACCTTTTCCACTTCCATCACCGGCTCCATGAAGGTATGATTCCCAAGTGACACTTCTGGAATCCACATGGCACACAGAAGATGTGCCCATTTTGATGAGTTTGTCTGTTTGAAAGCGCCGTCGGTATTGGGACAGAAGATGCAGGTTGGAATACCACGCCCAATAAGCTGGCATTTTCGACATAGCCACTGGCCCTCTGGAATAAAAGGTACACCGTAGCACTCTTGGTGTACTGCAAGATCGCAGCCATCACAGAAGACAATGGCATTGGTGTTTTCGCAATCTCCATCATCGCAAATGGCGCATTTGCTATCCTGCTCCTCGCCGGTCTGCGGTTCGCCGTTAACTGCCGCTGCTGAGCTCGACCTTGGCCTATGAGTCTGTGGTGGTTTCGGATTTGGTTTTGGTATCCTCTTCTCTAGCGCATGCCACTCCTTCTCGATCTTTGTTATTGTGATTTCGAAGATTTCGCGCGTTATAGTGTCGAGGTTGGAGTCCTTGCGACGCCTGTTGAGTGTCTCAAGCCACATATCATCTTGCTCATCCATGTCATACTCGACCCTGCCAACAGCCCCCGCCGAAGTGTGTGTAGATTCGCCGTTTGGTTGTGTGATGGTCGAAGGATCAATGTCTTCCTCGACGTTCGCATCCGTGGCCTTGATGAGTTTTCGATCTGACCGAATGAAGTTGTCGCTTTCCTGATAGCCCACGTTGGACATGGACTTGTCGACATATCGTGCTTGCCCGAAAGTTTTGCTCTCGAAAAGGGCTATTCGGTCGGTTTTCCGGTATGATGGTTGCTTGAGGTCCAGACGCTCTTTTGGCGTCTGGTTGTGGATCGGAAGCACCTTTGGTGTTTTTGGTGTGATGCCAAAGTCCAACGGACGGTTGGCATAGAGGGAAGACGATTCCCTCGTTGGTCGCAGTGGTCTACGCCTACTAGGTGTATCTGTGGCCGAACCAACAAGTAGAGGCCTATCCTGCCCGCTTGGTGTTGCATTTGGTGCGTCCGTTGACGCCATGTTGTTGTTGGTACTCTTCGTAGGAGTAGTGGCGCCATTCTCTTGGCCACCCAGTTGTTGTTGTTGGACAGCAGGTGTTGGAGGTGCCTCCCTCAAGATACCGTCTACTTGGTCGGCTTGAAAGACCATGAAAGTTCCCTCAATATCCAGGTTTGGGTGAAACTCTTCCCACCCACGCTCCTCTCGGGGCTTGTAGCCTTCGCTCTGAACAACGGCCGCTACCACAGCGGCAGCCGAACTGTATTGCATATCATCGAGTTTGTCGCGGTTTACGGCGGTCCGTATCCTTGTACTTCGCTCTCGTTTCGGGAAAACGCTTGGGGAGGCATGGGCGGCGGATGTTCGTACTCTTGACGCGGAGCCCGATGGCTCGGCCGGTGTTTCGACGCCATCCTCATCAATGAAACGTCCGCCACCGCCGGGGCCGCCAGGAACGTATCGTCTCTTCTTCAGGGGTGGCTCGGTTGCCGGGGCGCCCGAGGCGTGTCTCTTGCTGCGGGAGGTGGTCGCAGAACCTCCGGCCCTCGAACGAGCCTTGGGCCTACTCTGGGGTCGCCGCCGCGGGGTTGATGGCACCGGGGCCATGGCTGCTTGATGGAGGAGCGATAAAGCTGATGGATAAGTCGAAGGTGACGGCTAAGTGATGGGTAGGCGGTGGTTAAAGGGGAATCACCGCGTCGGAGATGGTGGCTGAGGAATCACTCGAGACGGTCGGCGGTTCGGCTCGATCATTGGTGGAGGAAGCGTAGATACGCGACCGTGGGCTAGAAGACAGGAAACAGCGGTTGCGCGATGGTCAACGATGCGGGAAGCGTGAGGGAGTCCGGTAGGTTTGAAGACGTGACGTTCTGGAAAACGCGAGGCTCGAGTGACGGCTAGCCAATCAGCATGCCGTGGGCAAGGGTGGAACGGATGCCCCACCGGCTAGCTGCTTACGTAACGACAGCCGCACGCATTCACGAGCCCTAAAATCGACAAGAACAGGGGGCTCCAGGGGCTGGGAGGGGCTTGCCGCTCGTTTTGGCCTAGCCCTTTTTGAGCTTAAATCCGTGTTGCAGCCTGCGTGCGTGCGTGGGTCATTTTTCACTTCTGTCACCAAACGGTTTTGCACATTTCGATCCCTGGGCAGGTAATCCCAACCACCCCAGAAGATCCTCCCAGAATTCAAGCTTTGGCAGATCCAAAAACGGTTTCGATTTTAATGGCAAACCCTTTTGTTTGGCGAACGTTGCTTTGTTTTAGACCGAACTGTTTGGTGGCACATTCAAGATGCAAACCAATCGTCTCCATCACAGGGAGGAGGATGAAAGACCAACACCAACAACATAACTTATTCGCTCGTGACGACCATGTCGGCTCCGGCGACCGCTGCGGTGAGTTTTTGGCTCTTTCTCTCCTCCCTGTGCGTTCTCAACGAGAAATCCATACTAGTTTGCCAAAACATCAAATTGTCTAAAAAGAAACCACATTCATCCTTCCCTAGGTCAACATAGAAAAGAGCCAGACCACAACAGCCATGTCCACTGTTAAACCATGATGTAATTCTTCAACAAAGATGCGAATCCAGTCTCGTGCGTGGTAGTATCGATTAGTTGCACTGTCTTGGCGGTTCCCCCACTCACTCACCTTTCCCACGCCACGGCCACGGCCCCCAGCCCCCCATCCGTTCATGCATTTTCGAATTGACCATTCAGCCTCGCCAACTCATCAACAAGTCAGAAAAAAAAAAAGGTTTCGTATTTTCTAGGTAACATTCGCGCGCGTGCGCTCAACGTTTGATTGACCTCTTACGTACCGTACACAATGATTTTTCTGTCCAATTGGTTTTTATCATCCATCCTGATGCCCGTGACTTCGTTCGTGTTCAATCAGATCATCATGATTTTTCATTTCATTGCGGGTATACTTCTGATCAGGGAGACCGGTTAGATCGGCAACAGACTACTAGACTACAGCGTACAAATCAAGCGAACAAGGCCAAAACATTTTAGCCAAAATACACCTTCTTCTGATGATGATCCAAGTGAAAGGATCGACAAGGACACTGTCCAAAGTTTAAGCTTAAAAAATAGCAACCCATGAATTCCCGACGAACCCATCCGATCCGTCCGTCCGCTCGGATCCCTTGCCGAGACGCACAAGAGATCCACCGTTCGCGATTAAATCCTGGTTCGAGAATTTCACGAGCTTCTGATTTCTTCTTGATTCTTAACGTCATTGCTGGCGACACGACGGTATTTCCAGTTGGGGGGTTCAGAGTTCCAAGCTAGGAAACTTGTTCCTCCTCCGCTTTCATACTCTGGTATGTTGACATTCCATGCCAACCAAACGAATCGCGAGTTTGAACGACACAAACCGAAACCCCTCCGACATGCGCAAATCACCCTTCCCGGTTCCTTGGATACATCTGGGTACATGGCAATCAGTTGCCGGAATTAAGGTGCCCCCTTGTTCACTATGGGGATCACACGATATTTTAGGACCACGCATGTGTATGTGGACAATGAGATATAATAATAGAAGGATTGGTAGCTAGCTACTGAATAATGCCAACAGGCATAATAACACGGGAAGACATTCTAGTTTCCCATGACTTGAATCAACCAAGTTCGAACTAATGCAAACCGTCATCGAGGTGAACTTGATGCACAAAACGCAAAGAACAGACATAAGACCCATCAACCGAAATAGTAGAAACGTAGACATGAGATTTCAGAAAAGACCAGTATGCATAATTTCTCGCTTCCTGCTGCTGTACTCTGCTTTTTGACCTCACTCAAATGCCATCGGAAATAACGCCAATCATCATCATCCAACCACCTCGTGATACCGGATAACAAGACACTACCACCCATCATCATTGTCGTCGTCGTCATCATGCCTCATCTCTTGATGAAACTGTAAAAAGGACTCGCAAAGCCTCCCACCATTCCTGTCTGTCTTCACTCTCAAACTTGAATCGATGCCGCCACCACCGCTTGTAACTGAAACTCGTCCAAATAAAGAAAAAGGGTGGCCACATCTTGTGTCCATAGATGGATACATGGCCATGTGGATATCAATGCCAATTGATATTGCAGAAGCACAAGACTTCCACCATCCCAAAGAACACAAACGCCCAACAGCGTCAAGATGCAGACAGCCCCAGGACAAAACGGGGCTTAGCTAAAAAGAACACACAGGAAGAATGGCAGATGGGTGTGGCGGGTTGGGTTATGCAATAGAATAATGTTTCTTCCCCTTCCTTCAACGCCCTTCCGTTCCAAAACGCCAATACGCTATGCTTATATGATATCTCTTTTTTGTGTAAATGCAAACACCAGTCCAGTCCTACACAAGTGCTTCGAGGGTTTTGGTTGGGGAGGGAATGCGTAGAGGTAGCGGGTAGGTAATCGCAGCATTGTCCAGGGAACAGCTTACAATTGGACTTGTTTTTTTTTTTTTTTTTTTTTTTTTTTTTTTTTTTTTGCAAAGCCTGGGGTATATCGTAATAAGACTTCATCCAAGTGTCCGGCCACTATGGATCGCCTGCACTGATGGGGCTCTAGGAGCTGTCGGGTCCGCAAGTAAGGGAGAGGGAGCACCAAAATTGCCCTCGCGGTAATTGGGCGGAAGCGAGGTATGATCCCATCCTTCCTCGTTGAGTGCACTCAGGTAGCGGCTTCCCACTTTGTCACGAAGTGACTCGATCTTCCGACGGTACAGTTCGCCGTCGACATCCCAGTTGTCATTGTCCCTCCACGACTGGGACTCGGAAGAGCCCTTGTGGGAGGGATAAAGGGGGGGTATGCTGGGAATGACGGTGGATTCAATCCTGGGGATATCGGCAGGCGCTCGGGCGTCGGGCAAAGGGCTAGCCGCAAGTGTCTCCTGAAGAGCATGCACCTCGGTGGGTTGTGAAATACGATAATGTTCGTTATGACCCGAAGCGGCTCTATCACCAGGTCTATTGCGATTGTCGACAAGATTTACAGGAGCGGGTGTCTCGTTAGTAGCGAGATCGACAATGCGTCGTTTGGGTGCTTTCCGACGGCGCGTAGACGCAGTGTTGAGTTCGCTTGATGCGCTTTTGGGCATGGGCCTTTCCTTCCTAAGGACGGCCGGTTCTCTTGGGGGCGGCTCGTAAACAAACGTAGGCTTGCTGACATCCACCGCAGGCAATTCCTGTGGTGCAGGTTTGATGACGGGGACAGCCGGTGGCTCCGCCGCACGCTCAACCAGATACCGCCTCTCCGAGTAGCTGGGCCCTGACCCATCGATAGTGATATCTTCGGTGTATCCCGGTGTTTGACGGAACAGGTTAAAGATGGTAATGCGGTAATCGCGGTGGGTTCGGGTAAAAGGATTGCCCTCCACATAGATTTCCCGGAGTTCGGGGATACCAGTCAGACGGGCCAACTCCATGGGATCGGCAATTTGGTTGTCCCTCAAGTCCAGTCTCTCCAAGGGGTAGAGCTTCTCAATGCCCACGATCGACGCCAAGCGATTTGCGCGAAGGTTGAGGGCTGTGATAGCAGGAAGAGGGCACCGAATAAGCGAATGGAGCGAGTCGATCATGCAATGGGCCAGGTTTAGGGCGCGGAGGGCTGTTAGAGTTGCAAGGCTGTCAGGGATCTGGGTAAACAGGTTCGCTGACAGGTCGAGAGAGTGGAGAGTATTAGCAAGTGGCCCCAGACTGGCCGCCGGGATCGAGGCAAGGGAGTTGTCTGCGAGGCTCAAATGCTTGAGGAAACGCCACTTGGAGGGAGGAAGCGTTCCCATAGCGAGCAAGTTCGAGGAACTTCCACGGGAATTATACCAGGAATCCGAGAGGCTCGAGTGTGAGCTTCCTGATCCGGATCGGCGAATCTTGTGGTTTCCCCGGACGTTGCTTGAGCCATTCCTAGAGCTGGTAGGCCGGCGCGGGGAATGACTTCGTGGTCGCCCGTCCTTTGCCGGTGTCCTCGACTCATCGCTGTCCACCCTCACGACGGACGGCCGCCTGTGGTTATGCAAAGCCGCCCCCAACTGGTCAGGCCCAGATTCACTGTTTAGAGAACCAACCGGTATTTCAGTGTTGGACGTCCTCGCATCTGGAGAACTAGGTGGGGAATTCGACTTCTGCGCCGCCTGCGGGATTGTCGGACTCCTCCGAGGACTTGGTGCGGACCAAGGTCCGGTTGGGGATGATTGCGCTTTCGACGAGCGACGACGCCTCTTATCCATGTCATCCAGCACGATATCGATTAAAACATCTGCAGGGTCATCGAGACTGGCGCGCTTGAGCGTCAGAGAGCGAAGCTGCTCGGCAAGCCGGTCCCAGCCGAAAAATTGCCTGAAGTCGGTGTCGCTCACTTCTAGGGCCTGGACGTTCTTGAAGACATAAAGAGGGACGGCCGAGTCGAAAGGAAATTCTTCATATCCTTTGATCAACCGCGCGCGGAAGTCGGGGGCAAGGCGTAGGCAAGGGATCTTGGTGAAGGCAGAGTACAAGTACTTGAGGTCAGCCTGGATGGCAGCCTTCTGCTTCTCAGAACGAGCGGCGGATATGCTAGAGCCGATTCCAAAACTCGACCAGAGAGCAGACATGCCCGACATGACACTCCTCATGCTGGAGACGGAGTGGATTGAGCCAACGTCGGAGCCACGGCTTTTAGACCGTTGAGTTTGGCTGAGGAACGATACATAGTTTCCTGAATTCCGGTTGTCGTGCAGGTTCTCCAGGCGAACCTTCATGGGACCGACAGGAATAGCCAGCTCTTCGAATCGGGAGAGTAGATAAAACAGGTGGTGGGCAGTAAGAGCCAGTTTTGCCGACTTTACGTTGTGGGATGTGAAGTTCAAGGAGCCTAGGGATAGAGCTGCAGCTAATGTGCTCGAAGGCGATGAAGACGTCGAAGGTCGCTCTGGCAGGGAAGAGGCCGTTGGGGCCGAGGTGGAGAGCACCGAAACGCTCTGTGAAGATGCATGGCGAGGAGTGTTTTGTCTCCTAAACTGTAGCGCGTTGGCGAGGGCCTTTTCATGGGTCCGCACGAAGCTCGCCAGTTGCTAGAAGCCGATATGCTTGATTAGCCTGATTATCCCCTTGAATCGGAAATACAATGTTCATGTGCCCAAAAATTCCCCGTACCTTGATGAAGAACTCCCCGTCTTCCGAATCCATTTTTAGCATTTAATATGCATAACGGGTTGGGGCGTTATATGTAAAGAGTTGCGTTCCCGGGCTCGGACAGCGGGGAAAGGCGTGTCAGATAGGACGGTGACGGCGCTGGGAAGAGTTTATGTGCAGCTCGGACTCGGAAGGCTGCGCTCGTGATCGTGCCGTCTGTAGGGAGTTTGCGCGAGTCTGTCGTGGCGAAAGTCGGACAGCAGTCGGTCTGCGTAATGTCAGATGTTAGTTAGTCGAGCCGTCACCTCGCACAGGCACAGACGCCTCGTTCTTTCGGCAAGCCCTTCTTGTCTGGCACAGCGACCGCTTGGAGCTCGCTCAAGATGCGAAAATAAGATCCGGTATTTGCAATGGCCGACGAGATCGGAGAAGGTTATGACAGTCCTTATGGGTCGGTAGAGTGGGCGTATATCCGGTGGAAATGAGCCCATTCGGCATCAAAGTCGGGTCTAAGATATGTCGAGTTGCGGGGATACTGGCGACAATGCGGCGCGTATTATGTAGGTGTGTAAGGTGTGCAGATGTGGTTCAGTTCGGCGGCAAGCAGAGGTTCCAGTTTCTGTGCGACGGGTAGGTACTTGAAGGCGGGTCGTTGTCGGGCCACCGGTTGCGGTGTGTGTGCTTATCCAACAGTTTCGGTCGTGCTCGGCGGTTTCAAGGCCATTCGTAGCAGTAGTAGTTGTAGCAAAGTAGCGGTATCGAGGCGGTGATCTCCCAGCAGCGGGAGACGACGCGGACACCGATGCCGCGGCAGCAGAAATGGCGGAAAAGATGGTTGGAATAGAGCCCGAAGGTGGAATCCACGCAGATGCAACAGTAGGTGCAGCAGGTATGCGAGGACGGAATGAGCCACCGATCACGCGTGCACACCGATGGGGGGTGTCATGGACTCGCATGGACTACTAGCAAGAGGCCAGCTTGAGGTTTGGCGGGCCAGTCACAAGATGATTTCCTTCCATGCTGTGCCATCGTGGTGTGTGTGCCTGCTGGGTCGCAGCACCAAACAGTGTGTCGAGAACGGCGATCTCCGCTGCAAGATGGACGATGGGATCCCATCGATGGGGAGTGCTGGAGAAACCACCAAGAACGACCGAAAAGCCCACGTTGTGGAATGGAAGCCGAAGAAGAAGAGCACGATGACGACGGCGATGCGCTGGGAGCGATATGATGCGACGGCGATGCGATGCGAGCAAGCTGGCTGGCTGGCCGGCACTGGCCCAGCGGAGGGGGGAACACTGGGGTAGAACGGGCGGAAAGGAGGCCAAAGAAACATCAGGCAACTCACCGAGTCCACACAACCTGGCGCGACCGTCTCACGGTAACCAGTCTCCCACAAAGACCAAAGAGGTTTCAAATCCAATCCCGAGGGCACACTCGACGACTTTTGTGTGTCCAAATGCGGCCGCGAAACGTGTCGGCGGACAGACACGCACGCGAGTGAATACAAGGAAGGCGACGACGGGAAGTCGATACTCGGGGGGGTGGGCGAGCTGAAGAGAGCTGAGCAAGTTGTTGAGGTGAGGTGCCCGACGGGAACACACAAAGGTAAGGTAGGGCCTCGGTGGCAGGACAAGGGCGGGGACCTTGCTGGAGATCGGGGTTGTGAAGAGACGGGAGGCGGGATGGAGGACGGGAGGACGAGGACGTGGACGAGCACAGGACAGTCTTCTCGACGGGATGTTGCGTGTTGGGTGGTGCTGCTGTCCGGCGCAACCACAAAACCGGAGGGGGGAAGGGAGAAGAAAAAGAAGGGTCTTCCTGTCGGTCGGTCGGTCGGGGGGGTGGACGGTGACTAAATTAAAATACGGGCGGGCTGCGAACCTGCGAGTCGGTCCCTTCACACAAGTCGGGGGCCCCCCGTCCCCTAGCAGCAAGAGGGCAGCAGGCGTCGGTCCAGTCCAGTCGACCGCTGGGCTCCAATAGGCAAGTGGGTTTTGGGTCGTGACGACTGGGCAGATGAGATTGGCGGCGCTAGCAGCACGACGAGGTAGGTACCTCTAGGGTGAGGTAGGGGCACGGCAGCCGCCTGCGCTTCGCGAGTTCCTCTCTGTTAGCGGCCCGCCTCAATTGCAAACGGGAAACCACCACGCGTTCCGCTTCCAATGCTTTGGGATCGCTGCTAGGAAGCCTCAACAGTAGAAATTACGTATTGGGGGTGCCATTGTGCCCTGACAGTTCCATCGTGCAATTTTGGTTGATTTCCTGCGTGTCGCTCTCTGCAGCGGGGCATGTTGGCACGCTAACAGGATTAGGGAAGATGGTACACCACTGCTACCCAGCTTGGGGGTGGGGCTAACTGTAGCGACGAAACTTGGAAACCTGGACCAAGCCGTGGGTTGAACTGCCCACCACCCGACTGCTACCCCAGGCAATTTCAGCAATGCGATTTCCCCAAGCCTTGGACCACCATCTCCCCTGTGTTCGTCTCTTCGTCCAGTGTTCGCACGGCCGTCCCTCCTCGTTACATCTCTCCACTGTCTCAGGGTTGGGTTGTTGTAGGTAAGAGGCCGGGAACCGATGAGATGACCCGGTCGATGATCGTCAACCGTGATGGTTAGGCGGCGTGGATGATTCACTTCAGGTGGCTTTGCATCGCCGAGCTGCTGCTTCGGTGCTTCACAGCATTCTGTGTCAGAGTCCTTTTGTCCGAAAAGACCCGGGGACCTTGAGACACTCCGGACAACTTGTCTGTCCTTGGAACGGAGTCTCTTCAACTGGACTTGGAATGTTGGAAGCACGAGCTCGAAGCCTTTGTCTCATTGGAGAATATGCGGGCAAATATACATGCCTATAGCCTAGCTGGACCTACCTACTCTAGATATTGTGCTCCATGGTGCTGACTTGACCGCTACGCTCCGATAGCATCGTCGTACATGTACAGCGCCAGTAAACTCAGAGTCCAAGCCAAAAGGTAGCAATCCTGCAATAGAATCCTGTAGAATTTGCTGTCATATAACGCCAAAGTGTGTCTGTCTCTCGGCTCTCTTGTTCAGTCGTGGCTAAAAGCAGACCTGAAACAACCCAATGGCTTTGAGATCAGAGATGCAGTGCATTTGCAGGACGCAATGCAAGTCTCATTTCACCGAACCTGTTATAGATAGGACAACAGCGATCGGACCAAACACAAAAAAGTCCAAGTCCAAGCCTCAATTCTGAAGAGCCGCTTTTCACTTTCACATATGTGTTCGCTTTCTTGACCGATCTTTCGGACATCAAGAGCCCCCTTCAGACGCATAAGTAGCTGAAAAGGCTTCGAGACGATCTCTTGTGCTATCACGGCAGTTATGCGGGGTGACTTTGGCTCATTTGGGTTCCCAGAGACCAATCACAGTTGCGAGACACTGTGCGGGACCGAAGAGCCAAGCTCCAGTGTTTTGTTGAAGCCTCAAAGCAGCGCAACGGACTTGGGCTGTTGACCATCTGGCAGACTTGCGTGGCAGATCAGCTGCATTCTCCTGATACCGACAGAGATAGGCTGGCATTCCAATTGCTCTTCTTATACTTATCCATGATCGCTCCGTCATGATGGTTCTTCTGCATCTTGTAGTCGTGGCTCAGCTCACGGTTTCAGTCCATCATCCGAGAACATTCCCAAGTTCTTTGAATCAAAGAGGAGTTGAGCCCGGGTCGCTGTCCCGTGTGTTTACGTTGGGAACAGTCCAGCCCCCCCTGTTTACTTCGAGCTAACACTTCGGCAGGAAAGTTTTTTGTTCCGCCCCTTGCCCGAGCCGAGAGCGGTGGTTAACCATGGGAAGGATGTTTATGCCTTGACCTTGACGTTAAGTGGTTATCTCCCCCAAATTTAAGATTGCGGTCGCCTTATCGCGGCGTAGCATGGCGACAGGGTGATAGCCTGGGTCTGCCATTCGAGGCCATTGCGTTGCGTCCCTTCCCCCCGGCGACCGTACGATCGGAGATGGGATCTCTTTCAACTCGGTCGTCCTGGCAAATCCCGAAGATGAAAACTCTGCTGACTGCGTAATACTCCCACTTTCCGACAAATGCTGCATGACATCGAACAAAAGGCCATGGAATATCCCTTGCTTCTTCTATTATGAAGAGACTGCATACTTTATAGGTACGAATGCGATTCTCTACCAGAACCCTAAAAGATGGAATTCGACCCAAAGTTTTTAGGGTCCCACCGTCCCAAGAGCCAAGGCCTCAGGGTTCTGACCTGGCGGAGGGACCTGGTCCAGGGTCCAAGGAGCTTTTCCTCAGTGATCCATGTCTACCGGGGTGACCTGGGCAAAGATACTCGGTAGGTACGCATCATGTCGCAACAGGAACGTAAGATGCGTGGAGAAACCGAGAATCACAGCGATTTTCGATAAAAGGGCAACTGACCAGCAAACAATCTCCCAGAGGAGAGCAAATGGGAAGCAACTTCAACGGACTTCGGACCGACCCCTCTCACATGCCAGGCGGGTAGACGAACGACTTGAACTCAGGCGGGGCTATCTACGGCACTGTATGGCCTCAAGCACCGGAAAGTTCTAACGCCACAGGAAGATCAGGTACCCAGTCAACCAATACCGTTATCTGACACTGTCGAGACCCAGCAGTTTGTTTCCTCCGCTTGGGTGTGTCGAATCCTTAATCGGGCATAACTGCCATGAAGAGAGTGACGGAAGCCGGGCATTCTTCACAGCCGCCGTACCGTTAGCTTAAAGAACCAGGGCAGGAACAAATTTCGCTAGGTATGCTTGGTAGAGCTGTGATGACAGGGCTCAATTGATGTGATAGTACCTAGCTCTATCGCAGATAGCGCTGCTGAAACTCATCTCTGGCGTACTTGGTGGAGTTCTCGGGAAGTCCTCTCTCCAGGTTTGGGTCGGGCCATGTTACCACTCGGTATGGCTAGTACACCTATCTGATCTCTGATGACCCCGGGTACCTGTAGCTTATCCAGGCACCCAGGCTAGGTCGTCAATTGTGGCCTTTTAGTGGATGACAGTGACGAGAAAATCTGACGTTACCTAGTGTACAATTTCCGAGGTCGCCCCCTTGGGTATGTCATTTTTTATCTTTTTGGACTGTCTACAAGCTCATCCGTCAAGTCCCCCGCCGGTATGTACATGTATCTGAAGCTGAGATGGTCCGTGCGAGCGCCAAAAAGTGATCGCTATAGCACTGAATGCATGGGCCAAATCAACATCCAAAAGCCGTGATGCCCTGGAGCGGGGAAGAGAATCAGATCTTGTGATCAGCATGTTTCGACTTCAGACCCGTTGTAAATCTCAGGATCCGAATCAAGGGCGCCGAAAACAATTCGACTGTCGCTTATCACAATCCTTGAAACGCTGATGTCGCAATGTTCGAAAGTCGTTGCGGACAAATGCATGCGACTATAACCCCCATTCTTCCCCTACCTATCGCTTCTGTACCACCTACATAGATCATCACAAAGGCGCCAAAGTGCCGGCGCTGCCGTTACAGCATGCGAGAAGAGCCCTGCGCGCTCACCGCCTCCCGCTTTTGCTACTTCTATATCCCTAGTATAGACGAGAGGTAGAAAATCATCGTTGGACGGTGGTCAACTTGCACACTCGTCCCCTCCCCGCCCGCTATCCCTCGGGGTTCAACCAGATCTTCACTGGATACGCTTCCAACAAGCCCCCCTCGTTCAGATGCTATCTCGCCGTTGGACGGAATGAATGCGCCTTGGACAAAGGTAGGCGCGCAAGATGGTTACATCTCTTTGTTGACCGTGGTCAAACCCAGGCTTCCATTGGTTACCATTCCCGCCTCATCTCAACCCATAGCTCCGCGTGGGTGATGAAGACGGAAGCAGATGGACAGATCGGCCATGGTGTTTGCTGGATCATGCCGAACCGACTGAAACCTCGCTCGAGCCTCGGGGATTCCAGAACTGGGGTCAGATTTTCCTTTTTTTCGCTTCCCCCGTTTTGAAAGCTGAGTTTGAAGGGATCCTGATCGGATCCTGGACTCGAGTCTTCTCATTCATCAACTGCCAAACTGCTGCTCCCTTGGCATGTCAGACATGTGCTGAGACGCCCATGTGGTCAAGTGATTTTCCAGGTTCATGACAACCCCGCGCGCCACTTTGCTGCCCAGTGCAGATGATCTCCAGCAAGAAGCTTTCCTATCACCTAAGACACCTATCGGCTCCGACGGCAGTACCTACGGCGGGCATGTACGGCATCAGCACGTACGGCCCACACAAGCAACCCTCTTCAAGCGCCAAGGCGAATGGGCTTCTCCAATGGAAGCTGGTGATTCTATCACGGTTGGGCCCCGACACTTTCCTGACTTTGCAACCTTGCCAGAATGCCATGCTCTTCAGATCAATCAACGGCTCAGGTCGAAAGAGTGGATCTTTGGGAGTTCTTGGGAAGCATTCATCCTCGAAGAGTAAGACCACAATGACGTACATACGGCACTTGTCCCTTCAAAACCCACTGGTGTGCACTTGTTGGACTAGTGTACAGGGCAGTGAAGTACCCTTGCGGTAGTAAGTAGCAGTATCTGGATGTGTCTTCTTTCCATTTCCTCCAATCTCCCATCAAGCTTTCGCCATTTTCCGGCAGATGCTCATGAGGCCTGTCTGTCATTTTTATGGCTGGGAGCTGGGGGAGCTGGGAGCTCCCAAGCCATAAAAGCGTCTGCGAGGGCGCCAAGGGCGGCTGATTCCTTAAGTCATGATGGGGAATGCGCAACAAGCAAGGATTCCCAGCACATGGGGCTCCGGAGTCATTCAATGTCCTCCTCCGTTCTCCGGTTTGTTCTCGCGAGTGTCGCGACTGGACACTTTCTGGACTGATGCCGATGGGACTCCTCATCTGATTCGATTCGGATTCTGATCTTCCTCGTCAGCCGTCCTGGGCAATCCCCACGAACGAACGGTACCACGGGCCCGAGCAAGCAGCACAAAAACACCCCACCTTTTGCAAGATGCACCTTGACGGCTGGACTAGGACTTTTTCAACACCTACCCGCCCACCCTTCCTTCCCTTGCTTCATTTTTTTTTACCCCGCGGGAGGATCTCTTCCCTACCTCGCTCGCTCGGCGGATCTGGACAACCTCCTCTTTGTTGATTTTGGGTTTTTTTTCCCTCTTTCTCTTCTCCTCTCCTCCCTGCGCCCCAGCCCCCAAGTTACCCACACATACACGGCTGGATTCTCAATGGCTATGATACGCCAATTTGAACCCGCTCACCGCTCATCTCGCTAGATGTATGCCACAGACAATACCCGCGATGGATGGTGAAAGAGGGTGGTGGGAAGTGCCCCTCCGAATGCGTATCGTCCCATATGTGAGGGTGTAAAGAGCATGGTAGAGGATGGATGGTTGAGTGTGTGTGCCAGCATCTGGATGTTTTGGCGAAGTGTGTGCCTTTTGCTGTGGATGCGCCTTTCCTGCATTGCGCTAGCGGACTTTTTGAGTTAATGCATCCCGTCGAAGTGCACGGACCAGCGTAGTGGTGACGGGCGAGAACGGGGCTCCGGGGTCATGGGAGCTTCATCAACTTCATCTTCTTTTTGTTGTCGTTCCATGTTCCATTCCTCCCGTCCATCTGTTGTCTGACGTGCTGTTTTCCTTGAAGCGGATGGTTTATCTTGGCTATTGCCAAACCGACAGTGGAACAATATTAACAGAGCCTGGAATCCAACGACATGGGTGCAGACTCTCAGAGGGGATCTAGACCCTCGTTAGCGATCATCTGGTTCCCGGACAAGGCTATTCCTTGATGCGTGAACGCGGGCCTTTTTGCTCGCATACACATGGTCACATGTATCGGATGATAGGTTTATAGAAATGCGGATGAGGCTCCATAGAGCCTTTTTCTTTCGCCTTCTCGCTGCGGAGAGGAAGAGGGAAACGTCTCAAGAATCACCGATCGCAAACAGCGCATATCAAACAAACAGGCCGATGATGGAAAGCCATTCCCTGGATCCCACTTCCATAACGTACGATTACCGGGAGTGGCTGGCATGATCTCTTTGTCAAGTTAATACATGCCTACATCGACCGTTGACATGGGACCGCAGGCTGAGAGTGAGGTAAGGCAAGGCAAGGTTGCTCACCTCAAACCGAAGACGACACTGTCTCGCTTCTTCCCGCACCCTTCCGTTATTGAAGTGGTCAAGTGACAAAGACTCGCGTTTCACAATGGAGGGGATATCGACGATATCACAGACAGCGATAGTGGAAAGAAAATACCTACCGGGTTGCCGAAGTCTCGGTTTGACATGGGACGACGGAAAGCAACAACTCACGCGGCATTGTACGACAAGTGAAGAAAGAAGTTATACAGAGTGTACATACAGGCCAACACTCACTTACACACACCTCATCTTTCCATAACACTTCATTCTACATTACGCACATAAGGCTACTGTTGCGATACCCCACACTAGTGAGATGACTGCCTTGCGTTAGTTACGTAACTTACAAGTCTACCTCTACAACGTCTGGACGAGAAGTTCAAAGTCCGTCCTCCGTCACTATATTTTTATCTTGCTCTCGTTCTTCTCTATCCGTCATCTTCACCCTATCCGAACTCGGGTACCCTCGCAACAATGACTGATGTACTTCTTTCTCAGCACGAGTTACAAAGAAACCTACCCGAGGCGCAAACTCGGCAGATCAAACATCTTGAAAGTGATATATGCACATGTCAATCCCAGTCAGGATCCTAAAACTTCTATGTACGTCACCGACATATCCGGGGCACGGTCTGATAATGAACCGAGTATGGTCTTTTCTCGTCTCATCTCCTCCTGTTGCTGTTGTGGTTTTGACACTTGCTTGATATGTCCCCGGTCGGATGGGGTACCCCGGGTAGGTGTACGACCTTTTTTTTTATGCACCGCTCAACAAATTGCGTGTTGTGATCTTGTGGGTTGTGTCACCGCAGTATGGGTTTGGTTGTGTCTATTTTCTGCGGGTAGGTGATATGTCGACATGGGCCTAAAGTTATGTCTTGCCAGAGAGTCTAACTGGCACTGATAATTGCGGACTTATGCCAGGATACTTCACTTTTGTTCTCCAGCCTGGGGGGGATTATAGTTTGAGAGACAGAAGATTAGAGATGTACAGCAGTGAACGCTGCTTCACCCCTCACATATTGTTGTTTGCGGTTCTAGCTCTGAGCGTGCGTATCTTAACCGTCTCAGAGCTCAGCAAAGCTCGTCGACTGTTGTTGACATGTTTGATCATCAGCATTGTTCTAGATCTCCTCGATTGATAACATAGTATAACCGGGCAAGATACACTCTTTCGAGAATCTCGTTATCCACGAGTGTCTAAGGCAAGCCGCGCGGCCCTTGGTCTTGAAGTTGTTTCAATCAAGTTGCACATTTAAGCTTGGTAAGACCAAGTTCGGACTTTTAGGCCTGGCTTTGTAAAGCGGACGGTTGCCGCCTTCAGTTCAAGATTGAGAGGGGACACAAAGTTGCGGGGGCATGAGACTGATTCAGATCATCGATAGTTGTAGTAGTAAGTGAAAAACGGGAAGGCATGGGGGAATACCGGAGATGGAAGTAAAATAGAAGATAAAGGCTTCTGAAAGGTTATTTAGTATCGGGTAGTCACCGAAGTGAAGAACCCAAGGCCGGCCATGAATAACAGGAGATGGAACTCTTTGCGACTTCGGACGCTTGAAATTTGTATTCATCTCCGGGTCGCTTAACCGTGCAGTGCTCTGGTTAACCCTTCAGCCTCACCAACTCAGAGAAGGACACCTACGGGCCATCGAGAAGAAAACCGGCTACAACCTATCATTCCCCTGGGATCATGATCTTTATTACACGTAGTCAAGAGCATCTCATGCATATGCAGGTATCTCCTCCTAATATTTACCGGGAGTATGATAACGGAAGAGAGGAAACCGGCCAAGGCATCAAGTGTCTCCAGGGTCTTCAGGGTCCCCTCGTTTCGGGCCCCGACCCGAAGACAAAAACAAAAACCTACAGGCCATCAAAAAGAACATCGCCCTCCGCTCCCCCTCGTTGCCGCCCATCCCTCACTCACTTCAATATCCCCCCACCCGTTCACACATATCCCATGATCTCTATCACACGCATTCAGAAAACACCTCATGCATATGTATCTCCTCCCAACATTCGCCCCATCTGACCATCTGATAACGGAAAAAAAGCAAACCGGCCAAGACATCAAGGGTCTTACGGGTCCCGACCCGAAGACAGCCGCAATTCTTGAAGCCGGTGAACTGGCACGTGGTCGGCTTCGAAATATCAACGGCGCGGACTTCATCAGAGAGGCAAAAGAGGCGAGGGAATATAAGGGAAATAGAGAGATGTGATTGGTGATGGGGGACGGTATATGCTCGGCTGAGGTGTATGACATTACATGTTATACCGTGTGAGGATGTAGGGTGGGTGGACATGGTGGGCACACGGGAGCAAATCTTTGGAACTTCTCGCGGATGCAGGTAGGATGCCTGGACGTATACAGTCTGCACACACTATGGACCTCAGCTATGTAGGCATGGTTGTATCCACCGAGTAAAGAAAGCTCTTGTTTTGTTGTTCGTTGGGACAGCCCCGGCGGCATGGATACCTCTACCGTATATCGAGATAGCAAGGTGAGATAATCCGAGTCTTTGGTAGTGTTTGAAAGTGAGACTTTTTGTGGGAAAGGTATTACACCACTTATTTTGTTCTTTGTCTTGGGGCCACAATGAGCGAGTAAAATGGGGATATGAGGTCTAGACGACCGAGTGTCTTCTTATCTTATTACTCTGGGCTATAGTCGGTAGGTGCTCCTGCGTGATCAGATAGGAAGTGTACCCGAACATACCTCTATAATCTCTACCGTGACGGCTTCGCTGTGGCCGACACACCATATACCTCACCTCTGTGTGGCGGTACGCCTAGCTCTCCCTCTTGATTACCACCGTGTTGGAACTGTACCAGTTTCCCCATCAATCTCAAAATTTGATATATGACTTGGAGACAACAAGGTCAGCTTACTTGCTCGTTGATAGAGATGTATAGTGGTTGGACGTACAAGTTGAACAACTGACCGGAACATGTCCTAGCAATTATTTTTTGTCCATACGAGCTGATAACTGCGTGGCTGAACGTAGAGCGCAGGAGCTAAAGGCATACCAACCAAATGCAATCATATCTCAGCCATGCTAGCGGTAGAAACGTAAGGAGAATAATCGGGCGTACGCACATGGCCGAATATATGCACATGGGGTATAGTTATAATCTCCGCCAGAGCATTTTGAGAAGGGAATCTAGATCATAAAGCCATAAAAGTGGAAGTCTAGTGCTAACAAGTTACTCCATACAATCCAATACCAACATATATCAAGCAAGTAAACCCCATGTGCATTTTGTGCATTTTATCCCCTCTCTATGAAAAGCTGATGAGGGAGCGCATGAAGCGAAGAAGAATGAACAGATCATTAGGTTATTTATGCCCGCACAAGCTTGTCAGCCTCTTGCTCCAAAACAAGCTTCATCTTACGAAGGAAGGCTTGAGCCCTCTTCTCTTCCGACTTGGGAACCTGCAGGCTGAAAACGTTGGGTCCAGAGGTGGTCAGGCCGGCGGTGGCGGACTTGCTCTGAGGAGCGGCGCGCTTGGAGGGGGCGGCAAGGATATCGATAATATCGGCCTTGCGCGCTGCCCGCTGAGGGGCCACGAAGGAGCCGAATGTGGGAGTATAGGAGCCGCGAGATTCCTTGCGGGTGACCTTGTCAAGACCGAGAACCTGGTTAAAGAGCTCATCGGCAGTAGGCTGGTAGTTTGCGGGAAGGGGGAGCTTCTGGTTGGCGATCTCGGTGGCACGGGCAATGAAGGTCGAAAGAGGGAGGAAGACGCCGATGGTCTTGTGAACCTTATTCTGAACCTCGATGACGGCGGACAGAGAAATGGGAGCGGTAACAACGGCTACGGGAGGAGGAGCAGGGGCATCCAGCTTCTTGGACTGAGCCTTCTCGGTGGTGGCCTTGACGGCCTCGGTGCTCTTGGCAACCTTGATGTTGCTTAGGTCGAGGTGCGACTGCTTCTCGAACCTCTCGGAGACGGTGGACGGAGTCTGGGCGTTAATCTTACCAAGGTAGGCAAGAACGTCACCCTTGAGCAGACGGCCGCCGGGGCCGGTTGGGGTGATATCCTTAACGGCAGCGGCGTCGACGTTGTGGACCTTGAGCAGATGGGCGACGGAAGGATAGTGGGGGTATTGCCTGTTCGGGGGCTTGGGAACCGACTTGGACGAAGCCTTTTGAGGAGCGGATTCGGGGACGGCAACGTTAGACTGGTCCGCGGTGGTCGGTGGGGGAGGTGCCGAAGGTGCTGACTCGGCTGGCTTGGACTGTGGGGCCGCATCGGCCGGGATCTCGAGAGAGCTAATGTCGTCTCCTTCCTCCGCAATGACAGCTATCCGGGTGCCGACAGAAACACCCTTGGCACCATCGGTCTTCATGATCTTGACCATGATACCGTCATCCTGTGCCTCAACGTCCATGGTGGCCTTGTCGGTCTCGATCTCCAACAACACGTCACCGGCAGAGAACTTGTCGCCCTCCTTCACCCTCCAGGTCGCGATGTTGCCCTCCGTCATTGTCGGCGACAGAGCGGGCATGGTAAAATTTTGAGCGGCGAGAGCAGCGGCAGAGGTGCGGAAACCTGTTGTCATGACATGTTACTCCCAGTCAGCATGTTATGACCTCGAGACCACGTATGTAGGTAGCAGCAGGTTGGTGGGCATGTAAGGCGAGAGAACCGACCTCTGACGGATCGCCCTGCCATTCTGGCAGAGATGCGACAAGCTGCTGTTAGCGAAGCCATGGTCGACTATTGTGTAGTGTTGTCGCGACGGGACGATGTGAAAATGCGTGGTTGACGTGGATATCGCGGTAGGGCTGTGGTGGTTGCTGGGGATCTCCAATTGAACCTTATGCTTGACGTATGTAAAACGAGTCAGGTTCGATGCCAATTCCACCGCGAGGTCGACGGGATGGGCGCGGGCAGTGGATCTTTTTGTTTCTTGTCAAGAAATCTGGCAGCGGACCCGGCGGCGACAGAAAACGGTTAGGGACGGGAACCCAGAAAAAGCTGTCGCCAGCTTGTGGATGCTGGTGAGGGTTGATGAGGGACATGTTGGGGAAACGACCGTAGGAAGCTTGGGCCACCCTCCAAATCCTCCGATGAACCCCCGCGCCCCATGTCCCCAAACCATTCTGGGCAACTTTTGCGTGCAGCGTCGTGCAGCTGTCTCTGCGCAGGACGCGCTAAAAATTGGAGCCAAGTGGAAGTTGGAGTTGTCATCTTTGCGCTAGGGCCAGCAAGGGTTGGGACATCCTCGTCAGCCCGTCTTCGGCCTCCAAAATCTCCCCTGCCGCCAAGAACCGGTTCCCACCAGCGGAGTTCCATTGCGGACCGAGTTCCTGACGGGGATCCGCTAAAAATATTCGAGACCTGGGAGCGGGGCCGGGTCCGAAGATAACGAACGATTTTGAACTGGACCCGAAACGAAACGTAACGGCAGCAGGTCTCCGGGCCGCACCGTGATCCAGTTTCCCCCGCCGTCAACTGACAAGGACCCGGATCGGAGCCGCTCGTCCTCAAATCCACATAACCCCGTTGCCGATCCCCGTCCCACGGCGCCGTACAGAACTACGACACCATGGCTTCCATTTCCAGTAGGCTCAGCAGCCAGTTCGTCCTGCTTGCACACCGGACGGCGCCATGTGCCAGGACTCCATCCCAAGCTTCGGCAACACGTTTCGCCCTGGTCTTCGGCTCCGGCTCCGGCTCCGGCTTCCGCTCCGCCCAAACGGCACGCTTCTTTGCCTCCAAGGCTAAGAAGGCAGCAAAGAAGCCGGCCTCATCATCCACCGTCATCACTACCGTAACCGCTCCTCCCACTGTTATTCCCGCCTCATATGCCGAACAGCTAGCCAAGAAGGGCCGGACCCTCCTGTACGAGGCTCACTCCCACGCCTGGTTCCGCTTCGCCAGCTTCACCACCGGCACCTTCTGCGTCACCTATTCGCTCTACAACTACTGGAACATCCACCTCAACCCTCCGGCGGACCTGGCCACCTGGGTCCCCTATGCCTACGGCGTCATCTGCGCCATGACCATCGGCATGGGCGGCTACTTCTTCATGGGCATGCGGCGCATCATCCGGCGCATCGAGGCCGTTCCGGCCTCCCAGATCGCCTCCCAGATCACCACCGGCGCCACCTCTGCCTCTACCAAGAAATCCAAGGGATGGGCCGAGCTCCTCACCATCAAGCCCAAGGCGGTTCCCGTGACCACCCCGACGCCCATCTACATCGAGGTCGCCTACAGCCGCGCCATCCCCTTTTTGCCCAACAAGAAGGAATACTACCACCCTTCCGAGGTCGAGATGCCCTTCCGCATGCAGCTACTGTGCGAGAAGCTGAACACACTCAGCGCGCAGAAAAACGTCGGGAAGAACCTCCCCACCACCAAAACCGGACAGATCATCGCGGCGAGCAAGCAGAAGGCTGCCAGGGAGAAGGAACGCAAGGAGCGGATGCAGCATCTGCTTACCTTGCCTTTCAGAGACGCTGCGAAGGTATTCCGTGGGGCGTATGATGGCCTCAGGAGGTCGTTCTACCGAGAGGGCTTTGCTAAGGTCTATTTGAGGGGCGTGGAGTATAAGTTGGATATGACTTCTGGATGGGCGCTGGATGATGGACGGGCTATTGATCGTTTGGTCCATGTCAAGCCGAGTGCGAACATTACCGCTTATTAAGCGGGCGTGCTTGGGATGGTGAGCTGGGAGGGGAGGGAGTTGAGGTATGTACCTACCCCTGACTCGTAGGATACGATACAATTGTATAGAATACTGTAGCATATATGTATAATGATACGGAGATGGTATGGAGTCAAAATAAACAAAAGGATTCCATGGTTGAGTTATAAAGGTTCAATACCTTGGAAGCATGTCCAGTTGTTACCTCCGAGCCTTGGGCCAAGGTAGGCGGCTCGTCTTGATTACCTACTAGCTGCTACCGCCTTCCAGGTATTTCTTCTTGAAAACTCGATTTAGATTCCGAGGTGACGAATAGCACAACACTGAACAAGGCTCGTACGTACAAAAAGTATACATACCTTCTCTTTGGCACAATGTGTTAGCAAACGGATGCTGGGGTTGTTCTTCTTACGTGTTGCCCATACAAAAAAGCCCAAGAGAGAAAAAAGAAATCAAGCAGAGAGAGAAAGAAACCCGAGTATGCTTAAGTGTCATCAGTAAAGTGCTGATAATCATTCATAATATGTAACAAAAAAGAAAAAAACGTGGGACCTGGGAGGCTCGAACTCCCGACCTCAGGATAACTCTGACGTTAAGCCAGATCATACAGGGTATGAGACCTGCGCGCTAGCCAACTGCGCCAAGGTCCCTCGTTGTAAAGACGAGGAATAGTATATGCTTATGGTGCAGAGACTACTCCGTGCTAGCATGCATGCTTCTATGGTGCGCATCAACATCATCCGCATCCGCTTCTCAAAGGAAAAGAACAATACCAACAACTTTTCACATCTGACCACGTTTGAAGCGGAAACCGTTCGACATACTGGAACGAGCTATTAACACCTTTTTCTAGGTGAAAACGCAGACTAAGTCTACCTGACCTTGGTTGCCAATATGTTCTGGCATGTCATAAACTACGAAAGCAACGCTCATCCGCCCATGGTTTTTGGAACGCACCCAATTGATCCTCCCGCATCCTCTGTCCCGTCATTATGTCTTTCAACAAACCTCATAATAGCTCTCCCTCTCTCAAAACCGCGCTTCATTTTGCCGACTTCTGATCACCCCTCACACGCTCCTCCTAGGCCGTGGCGAGAACAGTGTTCACAGTCTCGATCCTATTACGACGCTGCGGAGCAGAGTTCATGCTTCCACTTCCGGCATGCTGACGATGATGCTGTTCCTCTCTCGACGCAGCTGCACCAGTAGTAGTTGTGGTGGTGAAGACGRTAYCGTCTTCAGCCATATCCACCCCATCATCCATGATCAAATCAGTCTCCCAGCCCGCCCAGCCAGGCCTATCAAACCCATTCGGCCTTGAAGCACGCTCATGCTGAATCAACAGTCCATCCACCTCGATCGCCTCCTTCGGCCAGCGAATCTCCTTGCCATTGAACCCCATGCTCTTCGCCTTCAGCATCAACTCCGGCCCAAACAGATGCGGGTACGCGCGCTGCATAGCCTTGAGCGCCTCACCACTGACCTTGTCGACAGAGTCATAGTGGCGCAACTTGAAGAACGGACCCGCAAAGATATTTCTCAACCGTTCCTGCTCTTGCTGCGGAAGCAGTCCCAGCTTGAGCAAGAAGAAGTCGTACTGGCAGAGACTGGTCCGGCACATCCACGACCCGCCCTTGGTCTCGCGCTGGTACAGGCCCGCCATGGCGGCCACGCAGCCCAGAGCGCCGGTGCCGTAGTCCGACATGGGCATGGGCGGCACGCTGGGCTCGTTTTCTAGTCCCATGAATTTGCCCTGCGCCCAGGCGACGCCGGTGACACAGTCGGCGATCTGCTGCCAGCCGCGACGGCCGGCCCACTCGGCTCCGGGCACACCAGTTCCCCCGAAGCAGTCTTCGGCTACGTAGACGAAGCCGCGGTTGCCGCGCTGCTGGGCTAGCTTAGCCAGCGATTGAGGGTCGCAACCAAACTTGGCGAGGGCGCCAGGCCGGTACCCGTCGATGAGAACGTCGGCTTCGGAGAGTAGGTTTTGTAATGTTTTGAGATCACTCGGGTTGCGAAGGTCGAGATGGGTTGTGTGCTTGCCGGTGTTGACGTCGACTTGGAAGAAGGGAACGTCAGGAAGGTTGGGGCCGGTCACCTTGAGTACTTGGGCGCCGTGCGCGGCAAGGGAGCGGCCAATGGTCGGACCGGCTATGACGCGGCACATCTCGATGACTTTGATCCCACGCAAGGCGTACTGAGGGCCGTTTGCGGGCACCTTCGGCCAGAGATGGCTCTGGAAGTTTGTCTTGGTGGGCGTGTGTGGTGGAGTCTCTGGTGCCGTCGTTTTGATGGCTTCCACTGTGAAAGGAGGCAATGCCGAGATGGCCTTTCCGTGAGAGGTCTCCAGGAAGGTTTCCCACTTTAGGGCCTCCACACCAGCTTGTCCGTGCTTGTTGTTCATTTCCTCCAGTTCTGCGACAGTAAACTTCTTCACAGCGTCTTCGATCGTGTCGATACACTTCTTGTAGTCGGTCAATTGAGGATTAAACGGCGGAAGGCCAATCATGCGGAGTTGAGTAGTGGCGTCGAGTGAGCCATGAATATGGTAGTATCTGCCATCCTCCTTGGTCTCGTAAAGGTTCGCGGAAAGTCGACGATACTGGATCGACTGAGCCTGGTTGTAGTCGGTGTCTATGGCCAAGTTAGTGAGGTGTGTCCTAAATACCATGTAGTAACTAGCTACATGGGAGTCGTAAGAGAAGATGTCTTACCTGGAATCAAACCCTTCGGAGTCTGACCCTTGCGCTTGCCGTCAATGGTAGCAAGGTAAGCCGACATCAGGAAGCAGGCCGCCTTGTCGAGGTCCACTCTGATCAAACGTGACTTCTTTCCATGACGAAGGTCACTAATGGCAGCAGCAGCACATGCCTCAAGGGCCTTGATGGCTGCTATGACATCTTGCTCTCGGCAAGGACTCGGGAAGTACACTTGGTCTCCATGGCTGGAAGGAGCGAACTTGACGTTGCCGGAATAGGAGCGAAACTCTGGGGGGGTTTGACCTTTGCATTGCTTCAAAAGCTCGCCAAAAGCCTCTGATGCGCCAATGGCGACAGAATAAGGTCGGGCAGTCGAGTTGTCCATGCTGTTGGATGCCGAGCTACCACCGGTGCTCAGAGTATCGGGTCGGGTGGATGAGACACACAGACCGGATATGTGTGAATTACTGTTGAGGAGTTCGTGCTAAGGGAGGAAGAAAAGGGGAGAGTTCGGGGATTCCTGCAGCCATAGGGTTCTTTTATACACCTGCCGTGCAAAACTTCAAGGTTCCCCAAGTGAATGGCAAGTATTCGCTTTGACCTGTCGCTTTCAAGGTCGCTCCAAAGGTTACCGAGGAGCATCGATCACTAAACCAGTCCCCATGATCGTACCATGTCGAGGTATCATCCTTCGGACCAAAGGCAGGCGGGGAAATAATGAGTGAAGGGTCCTATTCCCTCTCCACTCTTCAAGGTGTGGTTTGAATCCGGTTGGTCGGTGAAGGGAGCGGACTGGTTAAGGGAATAAGTGGCAACGGACAAAAGCGAGAGGGAAATCTGATATTATGTTGGTCCGATATTACCCCGAGCACCCAACCCAAATTTCACCCGTCATGACCTCATAAAGGTCGCCTCAATATCTCTTCAAGCGCTATTTCTTGTGGTTCATGCCATATCAAACAGAGTTAAGGGAACCAAGTGCTAGGCGAGATAGAAAAAGGGACGCGGTCAGAAGCTGTTCATCCCATCAGCACTCCCAACTTGTTCCATGGATATCTCAAGCTAGCCGAACCGGCGAGGCTGATGAGGCATCCAGAGCTTTGATGAACATAATGACGTGCCAATTTGGACTAATATGCGTCAACAAAGCTTCTGCATAAGACCTGGCTCAGGATACCGTTTCAAGGGCATAATGTCCCGGCAGTTTCATCGGGACCTGGCAGGACATGGGTGCCATTGGGGGGTAACTCGGCCGTCTATAAGAGGTTGGACAGCATACTGGCCCTCGGTTCCTCGGAACGCCGTCACGAGGTAAAGAAGAGCCACGCTACTACGCTGCACCCGACCGGGTGTCGGTTTCTGGAGGGAAGGGAGCGGCAGTTGCTGTTATCTTGTTGGATCTCTTGGGCCGGTTATGCCAAAAACCCCAGCCTACGATGAACGTGCGGGGAGTGTGCTGCACTCCACACCCATCTACCCGTACATTGGGTGCTTGAGACGGTTCTCAGACGTGGGGGATCCGTGTGTGATGTCGAGTGTTGGCCTGTAGGGAGTAGCCGAAGACTTGACTGGTATCTTGCATGCACATTCACCGCATGTTGAACAGTTGAAGTCTGGGGGCGGCCCGTGGTAACTTGAACAAGCCATAAGCTGCTTCAAATAAAGGCATTCCCGAAGGGTTTAGATGCAGGTGTGGGAGCTCAACAGCCATGTAACAAGGGCTGTCAGCACGTGATGGTAAGTTGTTGCCCTTCTGATGGTCTCTGGGAAGCTGAACAAGGTAAGTCCAGTTACACCTGGCGTAGCAGTTGCACTTTGATATCCAGAAGGCAGAGAGAGCCGCCCTAAGACAAACCTCTTGTGTGTTAACCCGGCAAGCTTTGGAGTTGGAGGCTTGGAACACTTTGCCGGAGCTGGGCCGTGTTACATTCCGTGTTTCCAGACTCCAAGGGGCAACCCGTGAGGACCGTGTTTTGCGTCGCAATAAAAGAGTAGCAAAACCTGAGCGAACTATTGGCCTTTGGCAAGATGAGAGCATGGAACTAGGCTCGAAGGCCCTGTCGACCAGCCCTCGAGTTCCGCATTCAACCTGTGACTACTCTCATGCGTGTCGATCCGACGACGAAGAACGATCCGAAGCCATAGTAAAAACGACTGATCGACTTTTTTCACTTTCCGCTGCGAAGTGACCAAGTTCGGATGCCTTCTATTCGCCTTGTTCAGGTGTGACATGAGGTGATGAGTGAGACTTGCGTATCGGCGAACTAGTTTTACATGACCAAAGCAGGATAGAGAACTGCCGGGGAGACTTTGGAAGTGATTTGCCAGCTTCCTTCCTTTTCGCCGGTCATGCTCTGATGCGATCCATGTCTTGAAGCATGAAGAGGGTGACAGGAAACAACCAACGTGCATTTGTGTACAGGATAGTTATCTACTTACGCGTCAGCTCAAGAGTGAGGGAGATAATCTCGACTTGAAGAGGCTCAGGATGGGTTGGATTCCTGGGCTTATCAGGATTTGTTGATGAATTATTACCGCAAGCGACCCAGCAAATCCAACCCTGAGGGAGAGTGAGTAGGGCATCAAGATTGGTAGGCAATGAAGTGTGATATTCCGGCAAAAGCCCAAAAATGGGAAGCTCATGCGTTCGATTATGAAAGTTGGACTTGATCAGGAGGTTACCTAGATGTGGGTCTAATGTAACAGTTAACAGCATATCTAAGAGATTTGCCGGGAAACTGTTAGAGTCATCATCACCAGAATCCCGATGCCAAACCGCAATACCACACCTTGATGGCTCTCCGGTCTTTTCTTTTCCTAAGAAGCTGAAAGTCAGATCTTTACTTGCCTCGTGGACATGTGATCAGCATGCGTTGTCGATGATTGGACTGATGATGTTGGGTGTTTGAAGAACTCGAGGACATCCATGATGTCGTGACTCCAAAGAAAGTCAGATGCCCGGGTAAAGGACGGAAAGGCCAGGAGGAAACAGCCCGGGCTAGGTGCATTATCCGACGAACTACAGGACCCTTTCCGTCATCCTTAGAGCGTCAAAAACCATGCCTGTAGCGCTGCTATAGGTACCTGCCTATGTTACAGCGGGTGCACTCAGCCGACCGGCCGGTGGATCTTCTCTCCACTTTCAACCTCACCTCTACTTCTTAGTTCTTCCATTTCATTTCTCTCGTTCAGATTTTCAACTTCTGGCTTCAAACTTTAATCCTCAACCCGACAAAAGTATCTGGTTGTCTACTCTTTACGTCAACACACAACCACCCTTGGGGTATTTTGCGCTTCTTTGACGGATCCTACCTCTCGATGCCAAGACTCGAACAGAAGAAACGGGTTCAGCCGACGTAATGTACCACGCTGCACAAACTTGCAGTTGCAAGGCGCCAGTGCCGCGACCTTTGCAAACATGAAAACATCCATGGACCGCAGACCTCGATCTGGCCCGGCCTTCACACCTCCTTACACGGGGCGGCCGGCCTGGTCGAGCTGAAAACACAAAATCGAGGCAACCAGATATGGGATATTCCTGGTCGTATTAATCCCCGGCTGTATTCCCGAAGCTGACCTCTACCTTCGAAAACAGGCGAGACAGGCGAGACAGGATCCCCGAGGCAAGTGCTGATTCCGATACGGGCACCGCATTCAACTCTCGCTTATGACAAAAACAAAAGTGATGATGGAAGCATGTCCGTGGCGCTGATGGCATTGGCCGTCTCTGAATGGACGCCACAGGCAAGCCTCCCCGTCGTCAGGCTCACGGTCTTCAGTGCCATTATTTCTCCGTGATCCAATACCAAGGCTTTCGCTTGGTGCCTCACCGTCAAGCACACAGACATGCGTGACGGTGGCCGGGGACGAAGGACATCTTCGGTCTATCTGCTGTACAACTTGCTGTACGTATGTACAGAAGGCACTGCAACCTCGGTACAGCAGTCATCGGAGCCTGGAGGTATTTGAGTGCTCTGCACGGCGTCATGGATCATGGTTTCTCGACACAAGAAATATACAGAGCACGGGAGCAGCAGGTTATTTTGGTGCCGCCCTCTAGCAAAGCTGCTGTTCTATCGACCTGGATTCTCGACGTCTGGACGCTTCCCGTATTTGATTGCAATATCCGCAAGGTAGTGCTGCAGCTGCCACCCTAGTCGTCCATTAGGCTGTACCTGTTATGGCGGTACCTTCTCCTTCGTGTGTTCAAGTCCGAATCGTGCCCAACTGGGCCAGCTTTCTCGTCACTGTCTACCTAACAAGGCCTATGCGAGCACTTCTTGGGTTTGGGTATCCTTGGGCGCAAAGCAACAGAACCGAGTTCTAGGTACATCGACAAACCACAGATCGATTTATCGACATACGAACCATTGACAGACGAGACGGCAAACAGACACTTGGAGCCGAGTCCGTCTCTTCCCATCTCCTCTTCGTGTCTTCCCCGCCCCGTACCCGATGCTTTTGTCTCGCTTTTCCTTAATCATCCAACAACTCTCACCCTGCCCCCGATTCTAGCTTCGTTGCTGATCACGGCTCCATGTTGCGTGACACGCTCAAGGTGTTATACCGTGGGTCAAGCTATCTGAGCACCGACTTCCAAGCCACTAGGCTCTAGACGACGACAAGTCCAAATTGATCACCCCGGCCCGGCCACGGCGTATCGGATCGTGCCACCAGCCTCCGGTACCAGAACCTGTCTTTGCGAGCTCCAATAACCCTTCAACCCCCGGGCGACCCTACATACGCTGATACGCATCTTCCGATCAACTTCGCTCCACTCCCGGCTCTGCTACCGGGGTGTCCACCCGTGCATCATCCGCTCCGTTACCCAACGGCCACCGCGCCGCTTCCGCTTCCGATACCAGTCGAGGCCCAGTATCCGCGACTTCCTTGAACCCCCGCTCCGCCCTCCGCCCTGTCGCACGTTGTGTGCTTTCTCGCCTTTATCCCGTTTCAGAAAGAGTCCTTACCACCCGACCAAGGGATGATTGTGCTTATCACTCCCTAAACCTACTTCGTCATGACGCGACCAAAAGTGCCTGACGACAAGCGTCAGCGCACAGCTCAGGCTTGTGACTCTTGCAAACGGCGGAAGCAAAAGGTTCGTTGTCTCTTCGACTTGTTCTGTCTATCTTCACAGGTTCTCTGTCGCCCACGGTTCGAGCGAGAGGCTGAGATATCCGACTTCGTTCATGTTGCTTGCCGGATCATTGTCTGTCCCAAGCCATGAATCTCCTTACAAGCATCCTACTTTCGGGTATTAGATAATGCCCTGGGTGCCACAGACCTATCGCAGCACCCTTATCATTAGCCTCCTGGGTCAGATTTATTCCGTATGCGGCTGGGATACAACATCCTCTTATCTTTCTGGGTTCCGGTGGATACTATCGTTTCGCAGACTCACGCTCAAGCACTCTATTTATTCGTGATCTCCCCGTCTTTCTCAAGTTTGCTCGTCTCCGTGGACCTCAATGCACACTGAAAAGTAATCCCTCGAGCATGCACTAATACAATTCTTCGGCAGTGCAATGGTCAAAATCCCTGTCAGACTTGTCTGAAGAGAAGACTGATCTGCTCTTACACCCCGAACAGCGCCTCAGAGAACGGCGTAGGCGAAACCGTCGGGTCCCCTACTAGACGGAGGCCGACAGAAACTTCACCACAAGCAATCCCAGCTGCTTTGGACGCCTCAACAAGGTCTCCGACCAACATCGGGAGTACCGATTTTAATCGGCCTTGGGATGAGGTGCGGAGTCGGGGCCTGAGAAGGGAAGACTCTTCCATGTCCGGCCTGGCACGGCTGTCTTCAACTTCGCTCGAAAATCCTGGAAAAACATCCGTTTACAGCTCGGGAAATACTTCTGGCCGAAGCAGCACATACGGGCAAGCAGAGGAAGCAACTATCTATACCGAAACCAGGATGTTACAGGATCAGACGGGTCGACTCCGTAGGTTTGCTCACATAATACTTGGATTTCGTAATGCTGACCGGTTCTTAGTCTATATCGGGGACTCATCTACTCTCTCTATCCTACAGCTGATCCGCATCATCGTCGAGAGTACTGCGGGGCCTATCCTAGGGTCCAACTTTATCCATGATCCGAAGCGGCACCGAATCATGGAAAATATTATTGATTTTCCAGAAAACACCAAGCTTCCATGCTTCCTGCCGGACAGAGAAACCGCGCAAGTTCTGGTTGAGTCGTACTTTACGAATGTGAGTAGCGATGCTTGTCAGTCTGAGTTGTTGCTAATTGAGATTATTAGACACGGGGCTTGATCGAAGTTTTTGACAAGTCATCATTTTGCGAAAGTGTCGGAATGATCTACGCTGATCCCCTCTCTGCCAGCACATATTCGACATGCCACCTTTTCCTTGTGCTCGCATTGGGATTGCTTCTTTCAGCCCCTCAGCCAGGGAGCCGGGAAGATGATATCATTAAGAAACTGTACGGCGCAAAGCAGGATATGGCAGAACTCTTCTTTCGAAGTGCTAAGTCCATGTGCGATCCCGAATACGGGTTCGAAGATGCCGACTTCTGGTCTATTCAAGCACTTTGCCTGATGACTGTTTACATGCTCACGGTTTCCAAACGAAATACTGCATATGCATACCTGGGTGAGATTTCCTAGTCTGGCCCCCAAGTCGGATCATATGATTGACATATCAATAACAGGCATGGCTGTTCGGTCTGCCTATGCCCTAGGTCTCCATCGAGAGGAGACGATGCATCCGCTCATTTACCCGGAATCGACGCAAAGGGAGGTGAGACGGAATCTATGGAAGACGTTGTTCATCCTCGACAGGTTCCTAGCCGCGTCCCTTGGGAGACCCGTTGCCATCGTTGAAGATGATTGCTCATGCAAGCTTACTACTAATGATGACATCGCCGACTTATCAACCGTAGGGGGAAATGGAGCCGAGTCATTACACTTCGGATGCCTCGATGCCTGTGTTAAATCATGCCGCGTCATTGGCGTAACACTCCGTGTGTTTTCGAAGCGGAAGATTTCCACCTCTGTCGTCCAGGATATCGCGAACATGGCCAAATATTGGAGGCGGCCCTCACTCGCAACCCTGACGCCGCAGCAATCACGCGAAGGTCCGACAAGCCCGGAGCAGGGTATAGCTGCTCTTCACGCCAATCTCCTGTCATTGCACTCCCTTATTCTCCTGACGAGGCAGATATTCATCATGCACAACTGGAAACTTGACCAACAACGCTCTGGGAAGGCAAACCCGCCCTCAACCCGAGAGTCACATATGGCCAAGTTCTCCGAAGCCTGTGTTGTGGCATCTTACCAGACTATCCACTTGATACAACAAGCCAGGGAGGATGGGTATCTCCCACAAAGAAATCCTTTCTTCATGTAAGTCAAATCCGTTATGATCCTTAATGATACATTCGAATCTAACCTGGCACGTCTCAGATATTTCCTCTTCGCTGCGAGCCTTATCGTCCTAATGAATCAGTTCGCCTCACTGTACTACGCCGATACATATAACAAGACTATCACCGACGCGATTTTGACCATGAAATACTGTGCAGAGATCGACCCACAAGCAGAGAGGGTGCTCGAAATAATGGAAAGCTTTGCACAAGTGGTTGGGACCTGGACTAAGGATCATTCACATCCCGCTCCAGTGCTCTCAGCGGACCTTAGCTGCCTTTATACCAAAGCATCCAGTTCTCGCATGTCACGGGATAATGGCAGCTCAGCTCCGAGTGTCCCCAGCCCCGTGGACCCAGCAGGCTCAAGAATAGGCAGTATTTCACAACAGCCTCCTATGACTTCACCACCCCTTCCGCGGCTACAGAAGGCATCCGATGTTTTTATCCCGACCCCTTCAGCCACCGTCCCGGAAGTGGTGATGAACGGAATGTCCACAGTATCATCGACGACTCCACCTATGGCACCTCCACTCGCCCTACGCCCTGGTCATATCACTCATTCGCCCCCTGATGTATCTGACGAGTGGGAATTTGACGACCTCTGGAACAACTATTTACAGCTCGCACCGCATGTTTCAACAGGACCTGAACTGGCTCATATCGCCCCACAGTTTCTTCCCCCGAGCACAGCCGTTTCGTCCGATCCATACGAATCATATCCTCTTCGGGTCGATCCACATATACCACCATCAGGAATCCGCGGCAGCGTGCCAATATATCACTTGTCAAATATGGGTTAACATCATCATAATGATGTAACTTCGCTGGGATACCCCAGATCTTGCGGCTTCTCTGGCTCTACGAATGCGACAATAGCCATGGTTTAAGCTCAACTCGCCTGAAGCAAAATCACGAAAGGAGGCAAGGTTTGACTATGCTTATCTCCATTGATGAATGAAAAGACGAGCTGGCTAAATGGAGTCTGTTGAGAAAGAAGCGGCTAGGGCTTTTTGCTAAACAAGGAACACCAAGATACAACATCAACTATGCGCCATTATATGTCTTCCACAAGCTCTATACCATGCGTCGACCTACTGCGTTCTCCCAGACTCTAAAGCCTAATTCTCCCTACCCAAAACGAAATCATACTCGAGATACCAGCGCGCCTTAGGGTCTCCCTTACGGGGCAAGAACTTGACCACCAACTCATCCTTCACCGCGAAAACCGCATCCTCCGTCAGATACTTATCCCTGTCATCGAAGATCTGCGTTGTCAGCGCGCGATGCTGCGGTGCCGAAACGATGAAGTGGATATGACCCGGCCTGTTCGGGTCCCGATCCAGCAACGTCAGGAACCTGCCCGCGGGACCATCAAACGGAATGGGATAAGAAGTCGGCCGCAGCGCATAAAACGCAAAGTGACCATCTTGGTCAGTCTTAAACCGACCCCTCAGGTTCATGTCGGTCTGAGAATCATCCTGCTGCTCGTACAGCCCGTTCGGCGCGGCAAGCCAGGTGTCGACAATAGCACCGGGGATGGGCTTGCCGTCAGTGGACAAGACGCGGCCTGTGATGTAGGCCGAGTCTGCGGTGGCTTGGCTGTACCAGGGTGTCTTGGGCGTCATGTTTTTGACGATGGAGCTGCCATTCGGTAGAAGAGGTGCGTTGTGCCTGTAGAACGGGCCTAGGACGGCGGATGGTGTGCCGGCGTTGGAACTGGCGAGCAGGTTTGAGGTGATCTCGTCGACCAAGGACTCAAGGCCGAGAATGTCGCAAAGAAGCTGCGTTTCGTTGCGCCGGTCGTTGGAGATTTGGCCGCATTCGTTGAGCTACATGGAATGCTAGTCAGAAGCCGCCAGAATTGCGGACAGGAACATCAGTATCACATACCATGTCAACGGCTGCCATCCACTCCGGGACAGTCAGGTTGACTTCGCGTGCGAACTCGTGGAGATGCCGTACAAGACTGGGCATGATTTGTGCCAATCTTGGATGTGCCTTCGGCCCCGTGGCAGCAATGACCTGGTCGATGAGAGACTGGCCATTTTCGACCGGTTTGGGCTGAACTTCTGGGGCCTGGTCGTCTGGGAAAGTGATGCCCATCCTCAGGTTCAAAATGGCGTCTTTGCCGATGAGAAAGTTCTCCATTGTGGCGATATTTGGGCTTCTGACCACGCAAAACCTTGGTGTTGATTTAAGAGTTGTTGGCGATATTGAAGATATCGATCGATCACGCGAAACGTTATATGATGTTTCCAAAGTTGAAAGGAAGGTCTCACATTCACAAGCACCAGTACAACGAGAAAGTACTAGGGAAGAGTGAAGGGCACGTTTTATATCCAAAGGTTCGGCCCTTTGTGGAATGATTGTTTGTTCGGCTCGTGTGCCAGGATATATCGGATGGACGGGGACGGCTGGAGTGAAACGAAGAAATTAATTGGCCACGCATTCATTCATGAGGCATCATGGGCTTTTTTTTTTCTTCCCACCTACCCAGCTTCACACAAAGAATAACTCGGACCATGTTTTTCTCCCATCAATGTCTTCCGCATTGAAACTCCGCCAGCTCGAATACACAACACACGCACCCTTCCGAGCTTCATTCCGGCAACTCGCGAGCGAGGCATGGTATTGATCAACTACCATAAATCGACCAACCAAAAGAGCACACAGAACTTATTTCCCTGTAGTGTCCCGTTGAATGACAGCAGTTGGCGCGGGAAAGTGGGAAAAAATGAGTTTGTGCGCTTGGAAGCATGCTGGGTCGATACACAAACACAAGACGTCCACGACGTGGCTTGTCCCAGACTGGCGGGATGGGAGAAACATCTTGTTTTCATTAATCGACAATATCCAATGCCGACCTGATGGTCTCATTGACAAGCTTCATGGACTGAGCATTGGCGAAAAAAAAAGTACCGAAAGCAAAATGGAAACAGCTGGGGCTCGAAACCAAAATCGAAGATTAGGGGGTCATGTTTTTTTCGGCTTTTCCAGAAGGGTTGGTCGATTGCTGACTGGCAAGCGCATCGCTATCCATGCAAGGACCCGCAAAGTTACAAGGAAGAATTCGGCCGTTGGGTCGGACTGGTCGGTATGCCAACGGTTCGTTGAAGGCAAGCAACCACCACTGCCGCAGCTGGGGCAATCATCCAGGGTGTTTGAAAGCTTCGAACGAACCCCTGTCAAGGTTGCTGAAGAAAAGCAATCATGTGCGATGCCGTTTATGCGGGATGCGGTGGCTGTTGGGGAAGAAATGTATGTTCTGCCACTGTACTCGGTAACAGTTTTCTTTCTTGTTTTCCTGATATCTCTCTCAAGAGCGATCATGATAAGCTCCTGCCCAAGAACGAGTCTAAGCAACGAGAGATGCTTCTTGCTTGCTAACTACCGAGTGCTGTTGACAGATCAGATCGACCATTTCTCTTCCACGATCTATCAAACATACTTCCATCATTGCAACTGCTCAAAACAGAGTAAAGTTTCTGCACCTTTACAGCACTCAAGCATCTCCTCACAAAGAACAAAGCGGGAGAGTACTTCGTCGCATCCATCAGGAATAACCTTGGCGAGGCAATGGCAGTGGACCAAGATACCGCGTAATGGCCGAGATACAGCACTAAAACAGTGGCTGGGTACGAGAGAAATACAAGTCGTGTCATGATAGCGGCATTAAGCATGGGGAGGCGGGTGATATGCCCCGTGTCGCGGGTACCGGACGCGGACTGGGGAACAGCACACACCGTGGTGATGACAAGGGGGGTATTTATGCGGCTCGTCTGGAATACCATGGCTGACTGGAGGAGTGAAAGTCTGTTGTAGCACAAACTTCTTGGGACGAGATTATGGGCAGGCAGGACGGGTGGGTGGCTATAGTGGCTTAATTTGTACATAGGCACCGAGGCTGGCCCTTGACCTGAACAATATCATGGATGAAATTCATAATTCGATGTTGTTAGAAGCGTATTGCCCATATCAAATGACGGTTTTGTCGCGGATGGCCAATTGAGATGGAAATGGATGGAGAGCCATAAACCGACTAATTGTTCAACAATTTCACTCTTAACCACGAACTCTTAAATGTAGGGGACAGACATATAATCCTGCTGGTATGATCTTGCTCAAAGATACACTCAACCGAAACAAGAAGCAATACCGTCCAGGTTATTTCACCACCATCCCCTCGCACCTTCCTCCGCCTCTCCCAGCCGGCAGCCGCTCCTTCCATCTCAGGCCACCTTATAACGCCCCATCCCATACCTCCTTCCAACACCCCCAGCCAACGACCAGTTCAATCCTGGTCGGATAGCGCAGTCAGTAGTACCGTTCCCGGCGTCCCAGCTCTGCATCTCCCACCCCGTCCGACTTCGAGTTCGATTCTCGGACGGGGCAGATCATGAGGTCCTTTTCAACAAAGACAAAGGCCTACATACAGCGTGCCATCCATGTCGTACACCGCGGGAGTTGTATACTGGCCGGGCGGGCTACTGGGCCAGTTGAACCGAGCAACTGGTTGTTCTATCTATCTGTTGGCTACCTTCTTTTTTTTTTGTTGTTCCTTTTTCCCTCAAACTTTTTGGGGTTATATATATATATATATAGTCAGTCGCATCTATCTACCCAGACCCTCCTCCTCCTCCAAGAGCCCAAACCCTCGGCCCAAACGTTTCTCCCTCCCCCACCCTCTCCCTAACCGCCATCCCCTTAAAATCCAACGTGCCCTTCACCACCTCATTCCCCCACCAACTCGGCGGGCTAATCTCATTAATCGTAAACGCGAAAAACACCACCAGCGTCGCCAGCGCCAACCCCAAATCCAGCCCGCAGCTCGTCAAGAAATTCAATCTGCTCCACCACCCAAAGTGTCTCTTTCTGACCACATACTGGAACCCATACCCCACGATTCCCCAACTCAAATAATTTAGCGGACTAGCGGGCGGGATAGAGCCCGCGCCGCCGAAGATTACCGGCGTAATGACGTAGCGCAGCCAGGTTTTCGTATGCGGATTCCGCTTTTGCGCGCGGCGGAGGAGTAACCAAATGACCAACGGCACCACGGCTCCCAAGACGAAAAACAAAAAGAGCGAGGAGTAGATTTGTCCCGGGGAGAACATCCTAGCGGGACCGATGAGGCCCCAGATGACGCTTGCGGAAAAAAAGACGCGCCCGCCGGGGCAGGTAAAGTGTTGAGGTTGGGCAGGGGTGCAGACTTCGGGAATGGTGCGGAGGGCGTAGTTGAGTACTAGAATTTGGATGATGCAGGAGAAGGTGGTGGCGACGACTTGGGCGGAGAAGAGCACGCGGGGGGGTAGTTTCATGTAGTGACCGAATTTGAGGTCGCCGACGAAGGTGAGGGCTTGGGACATGGTTATGTAGCCGAAGGTTTTGAAGCTTTTTTTTTGGTGGAGGGTTTGGTTAGTGATGGAGCTCACGGGAAGGAGATGAGTGCGAGGAAGGAACTAAGAGAAGAAGAGAGGGGAGAGGGGGGTTCTTACATCATGAGTGCTAGGGGCCGGCCTGGCTGGATGTACCCAAACACGAACTCGGTCAACACGTTCAGGCCGATTTGGTTGTTGGTGACGGCTTGGATGATACCGATGGGAAGGGAGAAGGCGAAGGAAATGAAGACGGCGAGGAGGAAGGCCCACCATGTGAGGTTGGTTTGCCAGCCTAGAACGGTGAAGAAGCCTAGGGCGAGCATCTAGTTTGACGTACACTGATTAGTTCGGATTTTCGATAGATAAAGGGAAATGTTGTACTCACGACTGTAAAGAGCGACATGTACCACCATATCGGAGCCTCCTTGTACTTCCTCATCATCTTCATATGCACATCAGGTCGCTCGCTGGTGCTGTTCTTCCATTGTCTCCAGATTGTTTTCCCGTGGTGCAGGTAGGTGTACACTATCAGTGAGGATATTGCAGCAAAAGACAAACCGTACGCTATGGCGAATGTGGTACTAACGTTTGCAATCAGATCATAGCCTCTAAGTTGAATGGAGTAAAAGCTGACCTACCTTAGAAATAGAGGCGAGTAAGTGTTATACGCCGTCTCGTCGAGCGTGAAGTCCTTGCTAAGGACTCGAGAGACATTGTATGTCTTGCCCGTATTGTCATAGACGCTGGAGTCGCTCATCGGCAGGTATTTGCCGTACCACGCCCCGGTGTACTGCAGAAAGCTGGCAGCAATTATGAAAAATATCACGACGCCGGCCAAGGTATTGGCAATTGCGTGCCTTACTGGAGTGTTAACATTGCTTGATAGAGAGTCGAAGGCGTGGTGAAATTTGATCTTACCATGGAGGCACCATAGGCGAGCCTATATATCCCGTAATCTGCGCCCAGTCGAATGTGATAGGAAGTAGGGAGAGGCCCGTCGAGTAACCAAATAACTGGTTGATGACAGGATTGTTCGGTGCCATCCAAGTCACGACGGCGAAAGAGCTGAGGAACTGGGCGAAGAAACCGGGGATGAAGTAGTACAAAAAAGAGCCGAGGGTGATATAGGCAAACCACCGGTACCGTGGGATCGAACCGCCCATTATTGTGGGATCCTTCTTTTCGTTCTGGCCGTACATGGCGTGCATCAATGTAACTGCCACGAGGTTTCCTGGCCAGATCATGGAAGGTGGGTAGACTGGATGGATAATATTCAGGTTAGTGACGGAAGAAATATATGAGCTTGAAATCCGGAACCAACTTACCCAGAAACCTTCTTAGCATTCCAGCAATTCCATAGCCCAAGCTTTGCGTAGATATTGTAAGCAGAACCCCCCATAACAGGCCAAAGTCCTGCTTATAGAACACCTTTTGGGCCAAAATGATATCGGTAGCGTAGGCCACAGAAAAGGAGACACTGGCCATAACAACAATGACGGAGTGTTCCTTGATGTTGAAAGGGCCCGGGTTCAAAGTCCACCTTTTACCAAAGGTGTTGAACTCACGTTCGGGCATAAACCTGGCCCAACCATGCCCCAGCGGCCATGCAATAATTTGGGCAATCAGTGACCCGAGACTGATGGATGGTGCTCTCAATGAGAAGATGGTGTTCATTGAAGCCCCTAATAAAATGAGCGAAAGTCCAATAGTCCACGCCCTGATGGTGTTGCATGGTAAGTCCTGATCAAAGTTGGGAACAGCAGCCCGGACTTCTGGATAGGGTGAGTTCTCTGCTTCTTCTTCTTCCTCGTCCTCACTTTCGCCGAATTTGATCCCGACTTGATTGTCGTCGAAGCTGAGTGACTTTCTCGTAAGATCCCTGAGTTTGTGGCTGTATTCGGCGGGCAGGTTTGGGCCCAAGAGGAGCTCAAACTCGGAACCATCTTCGTCATCGGCGCCGTGGGAGTCCTGTCTGCGATGGCCTGACTGGGAGGGACCGGGTGCGTCATTCCAAGAGGAAGAGGGTGCCCCGATATCTTCCTCGCCGGCCTCTAAGTCACCCGACTTCCGACCGCTCATGGATGCCCTTCTGTCTTTCAGTTCGACAGCTTCCATACCGTCTATAGAAGCACCGGAGGATCTGAGGTGCGAGTAGGAGGCCATTGCTTGGATTGCCGCTCAAGGAGCTTGAGAGATGTTATCGTCTCAATACTTTCTTAACAGTCATCTCTAGACCTATGATACCCGTAATTGCTTCGATCCGGGCGTTTGGGTTGATGGGTAGGTAGTTGTGAAGTATTGTATCAAATGCGAGTTATGAAGACGACTGAGGCCAGAGCGGTCCAAGCTGCAGCTCCCGGAATAGCCGTACGTCAAAGGGTGGATCTTGTAGGTCCTCTCAAGAGCAGGAGACCTCGTCGTCCAGTCAATGGTGTTTAGGCGCGTATATGGGCCGAAACAAGTCGATGGGAAGGAAGGGAATGTAAATAGTCTAGATGTAAAGATGTTTGAATGTAGGTGGTGATAGCTCGGGGGTGTGTTGTCACGAAGGGTCAAGGCTGGCGCATGTGAACTGGGCTAACTGCCTCTTATTCAGCCCTATACAGGTCCCTTTGCAGATGTGTGTGTGAGAAACTCGGAGATAGCTCGAATTTAAGACAACCGACACAAAATGGGTATATCGAACAAAAATCTCTAGTATAGATAGAGGTACCTTTGATGGAAATGGTAAGGTGGCTTTTTTGATATCGTGAAGCCGTCTCCTTTGTTCCTGTCAGGTTCCAATGTCAACAGCCCCTGTATTTCAGGGAGCTGACAGGAGCTGAGCTGCTGAAGGTGACCCGAAACAGGAGAGGTTCCACCCGCTCAAACCACATGCTCCACTATTATGCATAAAGGTAACGCCAAGCCTTATACAGTTATGTACATACGTACATACCACTACCCGGCATCTTTTCAACGTCGCTGCTTCCTCTTCACTTTGTGCATATTTACATATCGAAAGTTATCATCGTCATCACTCACCCATCTTCCGCCACGCAGTTGTTTCTCACCACAACTGCCATCTGGCACCTCTTCCTTAGACTCTTCCCCGTCCAAAATAACATGGAAAAATAATGAGACGAGTGGTAGTGACAGGCCTCGGTGCCATCACTCCCTTGGCCGTCGGCGTCCGCCCCACCTGGCGCCGGCTCTTGGACTCTCACTCGGGCATCGTCAGCGTCGCCGACCTTGAGCCCCAGGACAAATGGAAAGAACTCACCAGTACCGTGGCCGGCCTTGTCCCCACGGCTACGAGGAACAAGCAGAATGTTGCTGAGGAACACACTTGGAAGGCCGGGGACTGGCTAGAACCGTCAGACCAAAGACGCATGTCCCTCTTTGCCCAGTATTCTGTTGCTGCTACCGAGATGGCCCTGCAAGATGCTGGATGGAAGCCCACGAAGCAGGAAGACCTTGAGGCTACAGGCGTCTGCATGGGAAGTGGAATCGGCAACTTGGATGACTTTTATAACACCAGTGTCACGTATGACAAAGAAGTAAGAGCACACACAAGCTTGACCTTGAACTGTATATACTTGGGTTTATCTTGAGTCTAACATGGTTAATGTAGGGCTACAAAAAGGTCTCCCCTCTCTTCGTCCCCAAGATCCTCATCAACCTCGGGGCCGGCCACATCGCCATGCGCTACGGTTTCCGCGGACCCAACCACTCTGCCACCACCGCTTGCACCACCGGCGCTCACTCCATTGGTGACGCCACCCGTTTCATTGCCTTTGGCGACGCCGATGTCATGGTCGCCGGCGGCTCTGAATCGTGTATTCACCCTTTAACTTTTGCTGGCTTTGGCCGGTCCCGCTCGCTGTCTACCGCGTACAACCACGATCCGACATCCGCCTGCCGACCCTTCGACAAGGACCGCGCCGGCTTCGTGGTAGCTGAGGGTGCTGCTGTCCTTATTCTAGAGGAGCTCGAGCACGCCAAGAGGCGCGGCGCCAGGATCTTGGCCGAGCTGAAGGGGTATGGATGCAGTGGTGATGCGCATCACATGACGGCGCCGAGGGATGATGGTTCAGGAGCGTTCTTGTCTATGAAGAGGGCGCTCAAGAACGCGGGTGTGAAACCGGGAGAGGTGGATTATATCAACGCCCATGCTACCGGAACGGCTGTGGGGGATGCGGCTGAGGCGATTGCCATTCGGTCGCTGATGATGGGCGAAGAAGGAGTGGGCAATGAATCCAAGGTTACGGTGAGCAGCACCAAGGGAGCGATTGGTCATCTTCTTGGTGCCGCGGGGGCCATTGAATCCGTCTTTTCGGTTTTGGCCATCGCTGAGGTAAGTGTCCGGGATGTAGTGCTCGAGAGTTACTGCCTCTGCTAACGTGTGAATCCAGGGAGCCATACCCCCCACTCTCAACTTGACTAATCCCAATCTCGGTGTTGGATTCAACTTTGTCCCTGTTCAGGCGCAGCAAAAGGAAGTCAAGGTGGCCATGTCCAACAGCTTTGGTTTCGGGGGCACCAATGCTTCCCTAGTATTCTCAAAGTTCGAGTAATCATCCTAGCTTGAGGCAATGCTGGGAAGGGCTCCGTGTTAGGTTTGTCCTTTCACTGGCCTGTACATGTATCATTACCACAAGGGCATATAGGGCGTTCATTTTCCGGATAGAATCTCGCAGAACGGATAAAGCTCACGCATTATATATAGAAACGGCGAAAATCTCACTGTATACATATATCATATTCATGGCGCTATATCAGTGACGTGTATGCCACACCAAGTTCCTACTTCTCAACATCACGCTGCAAAATAAAATCGAAAGAAGGGAAATCCAGGCTCGAGGAGTCGATCTCCCTGTCTGGTCTTCGAGGGATCGTCAAGGGTTAGGGTTTCTTGGGGCAAACCAAACAAAACCCCTTCTACAAGTCTGTAGGATATCGACAAAACTCTCGAAATGGAGGAAACAAGTCGGTATCCTACTGAAACTGCGTAGGCGAGCGATTTCCATTCACGAGCTTTATCTTTGAGCTTTGCCAACGGATGCAATGACAATGGCCAGGACGAAACTGTAGCGAAGAACTGACTGGAAACACGTCCAACCCTAACCCCGCGAAATCACTGGCAGACATTTTCCATCCAGTTCACCATGACGGCATAATGCGAAAGTGAAGAACTATCCCGTCCACCTTCGAGATCCCGGAACTGCTGCCGCATCCACCAACCTCCAAGCCCCGAGACAAGCACCGATTTCCGTCAGCTTTCCGGCCCGAGCAACATTCCCCGACCAATGGCTTGCCCCAGCTGCAGATCCGGCCTCGGCCTCCTCCTCCCGAGAGGACCGGCCGCATCGTCGACCCTGCGCCAGGGTCTCTTTGCCGAGAGCACCACTCCCCTCGCCTTGCGCGCCGCGCTATCCTCCCAGTCCAGCAACACCACCGCCAGCAGAAGGAGAAGCACGAACCTCCCACAACAATCCCGACGGATACACACAACGCGCCAATGCCGTGCTGAAGGCGGCGGAGAGAGCGGCGGCCTGGCCGGTGGCTTCCGCAAGCTTCTGGCATCCGTTGCCGGCAACCAGAGCTCATCCTACATCGCCTATGGCGCTACCCAGCGCATCTACAAGGATTGCGCCAAGCAGGCGGACTATACCATCACTCCCGAGGACAGGAAAGCCGGAAGGGTTAAGGAAACGGCGGATGGCGAAGAGATTGGTGTTGGTAACGGGAGCATTTGGCACGAGAGTACGTACAATGCGCTTGGTTCTTATTCTTTCTTGGAAAATACGCTCGGCCAAACATTTATTGCAAGCAAGTAAATAACAAAGCTAACCACTTTTACTTGACACAGAATTCGGCCTCCTCCCAACCTTCTCAACTTGGGCCCACGTCACCATGCTCCACCTCTACCTCGTCGTCGTCCGCCTGCGCTGCCTCGACAAGGACGCCCACGCCACCTGGCAGGCCCAGCTGGTCGACCACTTCTTCCACCAGGCCGAGGAGAAGATGGACCGCACCCACGACATGTCTTCGCGCGTCATGCGCCAGCGCTACCTGCAGGACCTGTTCGTGCAGTGGCGCGGCGTTGTCATGGCCTACGACGAAGGGCTGGTCAAGGGCGACGCCGTTTTGGCTGCTGCCGTGTGGCGTAACCTGTTTAAGGCGAGCGAGGATATTGATGTTCGCACCCTGGCTGCTATTGTTAGCTGGATGCGCAGCACTCTGAAGTACCTGGATTCCATGGAGGATGCTGGTTTGGCGCTTCATCCTACTCTGTTCAAGAATAAGCCCGATGCTGAGTTGCCGGTGGTGGATAAGTTGGTCCCGGCGCTGGAAAGTGGTCAGACGAGTAAGGGTGCGGCGGCCGATGTTGAGGATGTTTCGGCAGCAGGACAGGCCGAGGTTAAGGCGTCGCCTCAGGTTTCGGTAACAGGCCAGAAGGGCGATTCGAAGTCCCAGAAGCCGAAGGCGGCTCCCAAGTTCAAGACTGCTGCTTAAAGTTGGGGAACATAGACTAAGAGACGGCATAGAGAACTGGTGAGTGAGAGAGACTGTACAAAATACCTTGTATCATAGCAAGCATATTGGGAATTCCCTAAGCAAAAGGGAGCAGGACGGGATGGATGGATGGATGGATGGATGGTCACATGTAAGGGGAACCTAAAAGTGCTACAAAAAGCACATGATGTATATACCACTCAAAGTTTGGGGAATCAAAAAGGCTCAACATAACTCGCTCGTCTGTTCCTTTCCCACAAACCCCCCCTTCAACTCCCTCCACCCCATCTACCTCCTCTCCCACATCTGAAACTCATACTCCGTCCCATTCTCAACCTGCACACCAGCCGGCACCTCCTCTCCCACAAACTCATCCAACTCCTGCTTACTCTTCCTCACCCATTCCGATCCCGCTGCATCTTCCTTCAACTCCAAAGGAAAAAACGTATCACACTCAAACTCGGGACTCAACACCCTCGTCAACAAAATCCTCTTCGTCACATCCTTCGCTTCCGCCAGTTCCAGCGCCGCGCGGTAAATTTGTCCGCCGCCAATGACAAAGACCTTACCAACTCGGTTTTGTTCTTGCTGTTGTTGTTGTTGTTGTTGTTGTTGTTGTTGTTGTTGTTGTTGGCAAAGACGAAGATACTCAACAGCTTGCTCCAGGGAAGAAGCCATCACCGGCCCTTCCTCGGTTTCTAACTTATCCGAAGGGGAAGGGGGAGAGGTGACGGAGCGGCTGATGACGATGTTCAGACGGCCTTTTAAGGGGCGGAACTTGGGCGGGATGGAGTCCCAGGTTTTGCGGCCCATTATGACGGCGTTGAGGGCTTTGGTGCCGGTGAGCTTTTGATGAGAGGGGGTAGGGTTAGCTTGGTGTTGGTTGGTTGGTTGGTTGTGTTTTTTGCGCTGTCGCACCATGGGGAAGGGGGGAGGGGGCATTGGAGGAAGAGCAGGGAGGGAGGGAGGGAGGGGAGGCACAAGACGAGAACGGAGAAGAAGGGGAAGGAAGAGAAGATGTAAAAAAAAAAAAAAAAAAAGATTAAAAAAAAAAAAATTACCTGACTGGGCAACCTCTTGGTCACGCGAGCGAAATAGGCCATTTCCTTCTTGAGACCAGTCCAAGGGAGGCCGCCGTTGAGGCCGATGCCCATGTCGCGCGTGGCGGCGAGGATGAGCGTGAGCTCGATCGAGGGGAGGATGGCTGACATTTTCTTTTTGTCTCTGTTTGCCAGGCTGTAGAAATGTTAGAAGGAATCGAAAAAGAAAAAAATTGACTGAAGTCGGTATTGATAGCTTACTTGTTGGAAAATGTGTTATCGCAGGACGTGGTTCTTTCACGACCTGTTGTGAGTCAGTTGTAAGGTGGTTGCCGTTGCCCGGGTGAAGAAGCGATGCTAAACAATGTGATGAAAAGTGGGGCGGCTTGGTGTTGAATGTTTCACTTCGTCGTCTCCAGAATTTTGTCTTCGATGAAGACTTCAGCAGACAATTCCTCATTTCGCGATATTCGTGGACGCATGGGAGACTTCAGACTGAGAATTACGCATTACTCGATTACTACGCCTCTTCTATCTTTCTCTCCTACTTCCTTCCTGTATCTATATCCATACTGTAGCGATATCTCGTCGTCTGTAGATGATAAGCAAAGTCCGACGCGAGATCAAAATGTTAAACAAAATAATAACCCCAACCAAATGCCCCTTGTTGCGCGCTTCATTCGAAAGAGCTGCTGCAACTCAACTCGCTTTCGCATGATCATCGCCTACAATACATACCCGCCAGCATCAACACAAGTCCACTCCCTGGCCCCCCTTCCATCCTCCAACTCGACGCACCACCAAAGCGCTCCCTTGGCCTTATCCACTTGACCACTCTCCTCATAAGCCCTGGCCAGTGTGAACCACGCCTCCGAGTTGTTCCATCCGGTGCCTAACTTGGTCAAGCCCGATAGCAATCCGTATGCGCGATCCCTCGCCGCAAGTCGGTCGTGCAGTGGCAGCGAGGTCGCCTTATGCGGCGGTGGGAGTTCAGGGCCACGGTTTGGTGATGAGATACTCTTCAACTTGAGTGCAGCCATACCGTTTTCCAGGTTATCCTCCTCCTTTTCCAGCTTGCCCTCTACCTTCCTTATACCGAGACCGAGAGGTTGTGAAGGCAGTTCGGGGAACTTGCTAGTTGCTTGTAGCGGTGTGGAGTTATCGCCGAGTATGCTTTCTTCCAGGTTGAAGCTCGGCACAACAGGTGGCGGCAGGAGCTTCTCCGAGTAAATATCCAAAAGGATGTCAGATAGCCCGACGATGGCGGCAGGGTGGTCAGGGAAGTGCGTCAACGCGGTCTCGAAATCCGCTCGCGCCTCATAAGGCTTCCCGCATGCCACGGAAAGATATCCCTTCTGTTGAAAAATATTAGTACGATAATTTTCTTTTTCACGAGGACATGACCAGATAATCTTACCTCTGCCCAGACATCCGCATAAAGCTCTTCAGTGCTCTTGGTCTCGCCCCATCCAGCCTCCCGAAGAGACACATCTCCTGTTGTATCGTTCAGGATCTCGGCCTCCAGTGCCTGGACAATGTTCTGTGCCTCAGTGAATGCTTGTTCTGCATCGGCAACAAGGCCAGCCCTCCGGTAAAATCCGGCGATGGTCAGCCAGACCTTGATGAGAATGGCCTTCCGTTTCCTCTTGCTATGCTCCTGCGAAAAGTGAATCACCGGTAGCAACGAGCCGTAAACCTCGGCGAGAACCGAAGCATCACCGTCGTAGTAGTCCTCATTCGAATTAAACGAGTCGGTACGTTGTACCATATCTGTAGACGGCTCTTCAGGAGGCGAAACAGCCACCGCACCATCCTTACCAGCGTAATGTGCCAGGCTCCCGTTAACAGGCATCGGCGGAGGTGCTTCTGTGGCTCCTTGGCTTTCACTGCGAGATTTCCTTCGCAAGCTGTGCCTCCTACCAGATCCACTCCTGCTGAGGCTGTGTGATTTCCGTTTTTCGTCGTTTGTGACTTGGATCGCGGGCGCTCCGGGAGCCTGGGGTACAGGCGGAATACCAGTCAGGTTCTTATCGTGACTGCCGAAAATGCTCTGTCTCATCCCACGGGCCGATCTTACTGACCGGCTACCAAATACACTTGCTCTCCTGTTTCGGGTTTGCTCCTTGGTCACTGCTGTGACCGCGGTCCTGGGGGCTTCTGGCTTTGTTAGCTCCACCTTTTGGTCTAGGTCACCAAATAACCTTGTGAACAGCGTGAGAAGTTCCGAGCTGGCATTGACGGCAACTGTCGGTCCTTCAACGAGCTCCAGAATAGCCAACTGAGTCATCTTAATCTCAAGAAGGCTTTCTTTCTCGAAATCGTCCATCTCGTCGACAATACCGTTGCTAGTATAGCCACCATCCTCAACGCCAGCCTCGTTGAGATGCTCACTTTGGTAGGCGCCGTTCAAACTTCTGGTTCCAAAGAGTATAAATGGATCCTTGAACTGTTCCATAGCTCCTTCACAGGCTCGAGCAGCCATGACATAGTCTTGTTGTGCACTAAGCATCAGCGCCAGCAAATGCCAAAGGGGAATCAGCGATCGCTCTCGCCAGCATGGACCTCTGTACAGCTCTTGACTCTCATCAATATCAACATCTTCCAGGAGCGCCGTCTTGACCAGATTGATAGCGTAATGAAGATTCCGTTGCTCAGCCAGAAGAGTACCAAGAGCGAATACGCCCCTTACATCCACGCCCAAGCCGAGCTCAGGTGAGAGGGACTTTGACAGACAGTGAACAGCCTTCTGCTGGAAGTGTGTCCGAGACTCGGAATCGTATGTCATCCGCGCCCATTGCGCGTTAGCGAGGCCGGCCGCCTGGTATGTCAGGGCTAAGGCGCGAGGGGGTAACGATTCTGCAGCCGTGAGAACCAAGTGCCCGTCTTTTGCGGCGTTCAAGTTCTCCTCTGCGCTCGATTCGCCGTTTGCTAGCCTTTCGAGCAGATTCTCCAACTGCAGTCCCAGATGATAGGCCTTTTCAGCCGCATCTCTACCGCCAAATCGACAGAGGGCGGCGATACACGCAGAAATAGTTTCAAGCATGGTCGCATCATCGTCCATGGCAGGTTCAGGATGTCCAGTCTTGGCAACTCTCGCTTTGCCCTTTTTGATGATGTCCAAATAGGAATCGAAAGCCGCAAAAGCTAGGTCGAACTCGGCCACGGCAAGGTGGACCGTAAAAAGGTGGCGCAAAACAGATGTCGAATGATATGTCTTTGTCGCGGCGCCGTACAAAGTGTCGAGTGTTCCGTGGCTAAGGGTATCTCTTCCGCCTTTACCGAGATCCTGCTCTTTCCATCCGTGACCGTTCAGAATGATCCAATTCTGCATGACACGATCGACAAACTGCTCGACCTCTGTTCTTTGCTCGTCGGCCCTTGGGAACTTGGTCTCGGTATATAGCAGCCCTTGGAAGATAACTTCTACCTTCTTCAGTTCGGCACGCAACTGGCTCCTGGCGGACGAATCATTGCTGGGCTCGGAATAGCCGGTGGGAAACGGAAGGTCCCGTTGTAGGAGCTCGGAGAGCACATGATAGTATTCGGACCATACCTGCCGCCTAGGCACAGAGCCTCGAAACCCATAACCTCCAGCCAGGGGTTGTTGCCCCTTGGCGCTCGCCCAGTACTTGAACCACGTTCGAAAGCTGGCAAGACAGTTTGGGTCGGAAAGGAGCTCGTCGTTCTCGCGAATCGCTTGGCTTGCCAGCATACAGTATTCGGTTAGGAAGAGTTCGGCCCAGTACCGTAGCTGGTGGCGGGCCGTTTTGGTGGTCCAAACGCTGCTGAGGGATGGTAGAGCAGCTTCAAATGCACCCATGGCCATATCTCGCTGCCCATCGCGTGCCAGGCAGTTCGCTCTAAGATAGGTTGACTTCAAGGCGCAGACCTTGGTCCATTCGGAGAGGGTATCCAGGTTGTCGTATTGCGGGTACTCGAGGTCGAAGTTCTTGGGGAGTCGGACCAAGGCGATGGGGTAGTCCTTCATGACCCAATGTAGCCATCCTAGGCAGACCTTGGCCTGAAAACCTTCTTCAGGATGCTGAGTTTCGTTCTCGATCGCTGTGATGAGGTTTGGTATGTGGCTTGCCACCTCGATGCCCACTGCAGGCGCTCCTGCAGTACTCGGCCGATCGGTGTCCTGCGGCGCGGCCTTCTGGCAAGCTCTGGTGATGGCCAACTCGATTTCGGCCGTCAAGGTGAGACCTGATGGAGGCGAAAGTCAGTCTCCAAGCTCAGGGACAACATTATATCCATGGGGGAATCGTAGAAGGCATACATGTTCGGTCAGGCGCATGCTTCCGCACCTTGCGGACCAGCTCGGGGACAGCATCCCAGTTCTCTTCGCAACGAGCATCGTCGAGCTGTTGGATATAATTCGCCGCTTTTATCGCGTCGGGCTAGAGTTGAAATCAGCAAGCTGTCTGGGCAAAAGAAGCCGTAAAGGCGAAGCGGGCAATGGGGAAAGGAAGAGGCCGAGGCCGAGGCAAGGCAAAGGCAAAGGCAAAGGCGGGTAGAGATGAAGGTTTACTTACCATGTTGCCTGGTCTACAAAAGAGCACGTACTACGAAGACTTGTCGAGACGAGGCATGTGATCTGAGTATCCTCAGCAGATTATATAGAATGTCTGTAGTTCCGTAGTTGTTGTAGTAGCTTCGTCAGGTTGCTATGTCGGGTTCCTGTTTGGAGAAAAGGAGTGGAGGGGATGGGCCTTGTAGATTGATGTCAGGTACCCGGACCTGGCTGGCGACAAGGTGACGGAGTGAACGTGGCGGCGTCATGGCCCGGCGTAGCGGACACCCGACGGCAGGAGCCGGCAAGGTGCAGGTGCTTTTACCGCCTGGGAAGAACAGCTCCCGGTCCCTATAAAAGGGGTTCTCTCAGGGCTCAGACACTGCACTGGTCTGGACCCCGGCCCTACAAGTGCTCATTTAGCGGGTGGGTCAGGGGCATCATTACGTAGCGGTAATTTAGCATTGTAATTACCTGTACTGTGTAAAACTGTTGCTGTGACGACTCGGAGCAGGCGATAAGACTGGATTTGCCTGCCGGAGCTAAAGAGTAAAAAAAAGTTTCGATATGGGAATGGCAACGGACTGCACACTACCAACTGTCCAACATAGAGACTGACTGTCGTGATTTATCTCGATAAAAATTGTTGGAATTGATCTCAGTGACATTATTCTAGGGAATTGACTTTGTACATTTTCCATATATCCAAGTTTTGTTGTTGAAAACCTGGGTTCGAAGACCAGCCGCACGTGTGAATCCTCAAAACCTTACTACTGGGGAAAAAACTTGGACCATTTTCATCCTGAACAACACAACCTCCTCAACACCAACACCACTTGACTACCTATCCGTCAAGTGTAATTTATACAAAATGGCAATCCCACCACCAGACCTGCGTGTTCTTTGCCGCAGACTCGCATCGACACCAGTTGACGATCTCCCTCATATCTGCCCCCTCCTCGTCAGCCATGTTCTTCGTTGCGGAGAGGCCCTGTCCGCCGTGCCAGAGACTAAGGCCAAGGACAAGTCTTCGGAAACCGCCACGCTTGTTCACAGGTTGAGAACTCACATCACTACACTCCTGACAGGCAAGAGTGCGTCCGGCCGTTTTGCTGCCGTCTCCCTGGTTAAGGCTGTCGTTGATGTTGGAGGATGGGAGAGCTTGAGGGCTTCAGACGCATGGATCAGGGGCTTGATCAGCATTTTGGGGGTAAGAATCTCAAGTAGACACTGGCAAATAAGGGAAATTCATGCTAATATTATCTTAGAAACCTGATCCTCTGGTCTCCAAGGAGCTATGTGTCATCACCCTGACCAAGATCTACTCTCTCCTCCAGGGTTACCAGACACTGGTCAGAGAGATGGCCACGCCCACTCTCCCCAGCTTCGTCACTGCCATGCTGAACCTCGTCAAGCCGCCTGCGTCGAGCAAGGCACTCAAGGTTCCCACGTCCTTTGTCGATACTGTTGCCGGCTCTCTCGCCAAGATCGTGGCCTTGTACCCTACCACCACAAGACCCTTCAACGCCCAGATCCGAGCTGCCTTCAAGGCTTACGTCGCCCCTACCATGTCTGACGCCGTCATCGTCCCCCAGAGCCTGAGAGAGAGCGCCCGCTCGCTGCTTATTGTGCTTCACTATACGGCGCCCAAGAACGGTAGCAGCGACGAGTGGGTGAAGGGCATCAAGTCTTATATCAAGGAGGCCCATGCCACAGCCGATCAAGTCTTCCGTGCCGTCCGAGAGTCCTGGGAGTCCACCGCCGGCTACAGAGTAGACACAGTCCGTACCGATGGCGAGCCATTCGGAGGAGGTGACGAGGCCGATGAACTCCCCGCCTGGACCGGTGTCACCGCCGGCTCCGAGAGACTTGCCGGCCTCATCGGTCAACTCATCGAGTACCTCAAGGTCCCCACCAAGGCCCCCGTCACTGTTCCCGTCGGGGAGCTCCTCGACCTCGCCTCCCGCATCACCCTGATCACCCTCCCCAAGCCCACCACGGGCGAAGACAGCGTCGAGACGAACCCGGCCATCAGCCGTGACGAAAAGGCCGAGCTCTGGAGCGTCCTTCCCGAAGTCCACATGGCCATCCTCAACCTACACACCGTCCTCCTCCGTCGCCTGGCTGCCAACGCCCTGCCGCTGGCCACCGACATTCTCGACCAGATGGTCCGCGTCTTCACCTCGGGCCGGCACATCGCGCCCATCCGCGAGACCGTCTACGTCCTCGCCAAGGACCTCCTCGAGATTTCCGGCCCAGGCCTCCTCAAACTCACCGTCGACTCCATGGCCCCCGTCATCCAGTCCACCTGCCAGGACATCCTCCGCGCCACGGGCCACTACGACTCCCCCGCCGGCGGCAAGCAGGACAGCAACAGCACCACCAACCCCAACCCCAACCCCAAGAAACCCACTGCCGGTAAGAACGGCGCCGGCATCCTGAACCCCCAGAAAGCCCAGTCCTCCGGTAACGCAGACGCCTACCTTACCGCTTCCACCACCACCACCAGCTCTTCTTCGGATCCCATTTTCGCCGCCGCCCTCTCTCTCCTCCCCCTCTTCCTCTCGCGCCTCCCACAGCGCCACCTCAGTCCCGAAGCGCGCGGTCTGGTCGACCGCACCGCAATCCTAGCCAACAGCAAGCAAGCGATGCTAGCCAGCGTGCTGAACCCGTACAAGGACACTCGGGGTCGGTACTACCCTACCATTTTGCCGTTCTTGGTTAGGCAGTTCCTTGCCGATCAGGAGGTGGAAGTGTTGCGGACGAATCTGATGAGAATTGGTGCGGGTGTGAGCCAGACTGTGGCTACTAGTTGGGATCCCGAGGAAGGGTTGGAGGAGTTGGCTGCTGCTGCCGTTAATACTGGTGAGAAGGAGGAGGAGGAGGAAGATGAAGAGGATGAGGAGATGGTTGACGCTGAGGCGGACGCTGATAAGGAAGCGGATGCCCAGCTCGCTGCTGAGGATCAGAACCAAAAGAGCAAGGCTGCTGCTGCTGCTGCCGCGGGAGTTTGGGGTGCTGCCACGGAAAAGAGTGCAGCTGCTGGAGAGACCAGCAGCAAACCGAACCCGTTTGCCACCGTCCCTATCGACAGTCCCGAATCGAGGGCTCGGAGGGCTGCACAAGGCTTGGTAAACAAGCCCAAGCGTAAAATTGAAGAGGAGGCCGCGAATCCTCCTAAGAGAGTTACCAGGAGTTCGCGGAGAAAGACTCTTGACGCCGAAGAGGAGACGTCTGCCACCACTACCGCTGAGGTCTCGGAGCTTGCTACGCCCGCTCCCGCCCCCGCCCCGGCGAAACCAGTTGTGGCTGTGATGGAACAGAAGGAGGGTGAGGATGATGGTGAGGATAGCGATAGTGGGGAGAGCGTCCAGATCGATATGTCGCTCGAGGACAGTGAGGATGAGGAGGATGAAGAGTAGATTTGATACCTTTTGGGAATTTGGATGTGAAAGTACTCGTGTAAGTAGATGTATATTCAGGAAAGTGATCTGCTTGTCCCTATCTACTCTCAGACTCGGCGCAAACCCACCTACCTATCTGAGAGACTCTGTATAAGACCAGTCAACTCCATCCAACCAAAGACAGAATATCCAGCTCAAAGGTTACCCCAAACCTCTAGTCAATCGAAAATTAAAGAATAACAAGCGTGGTCAACGTCAAGAACCCCCGGGTATAGAATAAAATGTATGCCTCACAAATGATTCCTACCCGCCTGATTCTACGTCTAGAAGCAAAACCAGAAAGACAGTCGGCAAGCAAACCACGCCTGACCGATGCTGGGATGGTGTCTTAATCACGCAACCAAGCCCTCCTCTTTTCCTCCTTCTTTGCCCTTCTCTTTTCCTTGAATGCCTTCAGCTCGGCCCTACTTGGCTTCTTGCCCGACCTTTCCGCCTTGAGACTTCGGCCGTCGTGCATATTCGCCGCCGCATCCACGTCAAAGTAGGCGTTCAGTTGCCTTTTGCTCTTGGCCTCGTCCGAGTGGCGCTCTACGTTCTGGTCCGGCGCTTGCCACTGGCCCGTAGCCCGGTTGAAGTAACCGGCGCTGGCTAACTCGGCCCCAGCAGCGGTGGGGTCCAAGCCGACGAGAGGGTTGGTGGCGGCAGCGGCGGCCTCGGCAGCGGCGCGAGCGTTGACAGCATACCACGCGTTCTCGTCGTAGTCGCCGTGAATGGCGGGATTGTAGCCGCCGGCAACGGAGATGGGGTTGCTGATGGTTGTGGGTTCTACGTTAGAAGGGACGACCACCGGCGCCACCACCGCTGCTGCTGCTGTCGCGGTTGAAATTCGTGGATTCTCCTTCTGCCATACGCCAGTAAATCGGTTGTAGAACCAGTAAGACGAGTCGTTGGGATTCCAATGGTACTCCCAGCCGTCATCTTCTGGTTCGGGCGCCGGCTCAGCGGGCAGAGGAGGTGCAGATGACGATGATTCGCCGTTGTCTGTCTGGTCCGGGAGAGGCTCGGCGGGAAGGGGAGGGGCGTTTTCGTCGATTTCACCGGGTTCGGCGCTCTCATCCCTATCTGATGAGGATGGCGATGGCGAGGATGATTCGCGGTCGCCTTGAGACGAAGCTTGACCGTCTGGGGACTCGGATTTGGACTTTTGCGCGGGATCGTGCTCGGGCTCTTGGTCTTTTCGGTCTTCTTCAACCGATTGAGGGTTCGATTCCTTTACCGTTTCATTGCTGTCGAGCACTTGTTCGGCGGCGGCGGGGGCCTCGGTTGTTCCATCGGTAACCTCTGTGACCTTTGTTCCATCTTCTTTACGCTCCTCCTGCACCACTTCTTGCGCGGTAGCGGAATAAGTTGAAGGTGGCGTGGACATGGCGGATTATGGGGGTTGTGTTTGGTAATTGAACTGCCGAGTTAGATCTTGTCAATGAAACGCCGACCAGTCTGAGTGTAGTAGATTCAAAGCGAGTATATGCATTTCCTGACGGTTTCAGTTGCCTTACTGTGCCGGAGAAGAAGAAGATTACTGCAGATGGAGGAGGAGTTGTAGGGCGCTGTGTTGTACCAAGTAGAATTGCAAAGGCGATTTGAGCTGATTGCGGTAAGCAATGGAGTGTGAGCTTGATATGCTTCAGTTTGGCGATCCACGTCTGCCGCTGAGCCTACGTGATATTGATTTGAAGATGATAGTGTTTTGGAAGGGAAGCTGAGAGTCTGCAGTGCCGTCCAGAGGGCGCGATCGTACCTGCACTCCAGAGCTGAATGCCGGCGGCAATTGGAGCAACAGCTGTCTGTGCGTGTCAAAGCAGTTGGCAAGCAGCTGTCACATGGACTGTCGCCGGGGTCCAGGCTCGAGCCAGGGTCCTGCATGGTCCGTGCAGGGCGAGGTGGGTCACGGTGTCTTGGGGACCCATTGATGCTCGTTAAGCTTAAACACAAGCGTTCCATCTCTTCTTCCCTTGAACTTCCCTTCACATCTTCTACGAATTTCCAAAACTTGACGCTGTCAAGTATCACGCATTTCCAACTCGTGACATCGATTGGAGGCGCGGCCTGTGATATCAACATGATCAACGTCCAAGGACCGACCACTCAGCAGTGGACCTGACTCCCTCAAGGCGTCACGTCTTCCCCTTGCAGCAGATCAGTGCGAGTACAGCTTCCAATCGGAATGTCGAGAGCTCCGCCACGACAAAAGGAGTCTCACGTCTACTCCAACCCATCTCCCCATCTAACTGCCCGACATCAAGATTTCATCAGGCTGTGCTAAGCATTGCGGAGTAATTGATGTGTGACCATCCTGATTCTCACAGAGAGTGGATGATGGACATCGCGATAGTATCATCGCATCGAAGCCGGTGCGGCAGGCGACCTCTTCATCACATACAAGCCGCTTACCTCGGATCTTGCCGTGGTTGCAAGTTAATAAGCTTAACCTGGTAATGAAACCAGGAAGTGGTTCCCGATGTTGGGGCTCCGCGGCGCAAGCGTCGTGAGTATATATTGACTTCCGACCTGGTCGTCTTCCCCTCTTCGAGCACCTACTGGCTGTACCGCCTTTGCGTCTTTAACCGGATATTAAACCCCATCAACTGCACACATATGCTATTTGGCAAAATGCTGATCCAAGCATCCTGGATCTTGGACCTTGGAGAAGAGGTTTCATCTGTCGTTGGCCGCAGCTTGCTCAGCCTACTCGCCTTCTGTTTGTCCTTGTCATGTCTGAAAGGCCCAGGCAAATTTGGCCAGGAAGAGTGGTATGGTACCAGAAAAAGACGGGCAGCTTCACTCTATTCTGCGGGTCAGACGTACGCAGTTCTCCCTTCTTTATCATCATCACTCCTCCGACTGCTACTTTCTCCTGGTCTCCGTGGTCGACCAGCAGTAACATTGGCCGATCGACCCGAAGACAAAGATGCCTCGACCTGGAACTTGGTAGCACCAAAACACAGCATCTGTAAGCTATAAACAGCAAGACATCTCTTCATCCTTGATCCGGCGGCCTCCTGTACTTGACCTACCTGACGATTCTGCTCAGGAAATATTTCGAGGGTTTTCGTTCGAAAGTTGGTTGAACTATTCGCATTACTCAACTTATTGCATCTTTAAACCCTTCTGGCTGCTTTATACACGGCATCCACATAGGGACTGATTCGACCCCCTGTTGATACATTCAGCCCACTGTTGTGTCATTGCATCCAGGTGTACTCCTCAATTCTTGTCTTCTTCATGAGAATCATCAAGTTTTGTGGTTGAGTCTCACTTTACACGTGGCTACCCCTTGACTCAGATCTCGATTTTGACTGATCGATATTCGGCGCTGGCCACTCCTCTCTGTTTTACACTCGAAATTGTTGGTGACAGGGCTAAACTCGACTCGAGCCAAGATGGAGACACACCAATGGAGAGGAAGAACTCATACAAGTTTATCCTCACTCATCACCCTTATCGCCATCGCTTCCCCTCTAACATCAGCGGCACCCTCTCTTACCGACGATTCAAAATGCGAGTGTTATCTAACAAACGGTACACAAGCTTCCTTCTTCGCCACCCACAGGTTTCTAGATTTCCAAAACCTTGCTAAGCACGCCGGCGTTCCGCCCACCATCGCCAAACCCAACGACAGCGGAAGTGCGCCGGTAACCAGCGAATATTTCACCTCCAAAGAATGGACCGAGACCTTCTGGGTGCAAAGCTGGAACAACAGCCACCAAACCCGCGAGGACGCCACCGTGCTCATGGTCAACTCGCCAAACAACGTCTACATCGAAGCCAACGGCGACCGCAACCCGTCCTCGCAGACCTGGCTCACCCTGCGCACCCAACGTCTCAAGGACTTCCAAACCGCCTCCGAAATCGAGTCCGTCGCGCCCGGCTTCCAGTACCTCTCGGTCCGCATGCTCGCCCGCACCGTCGGATCTCCGGGAGCCATCACCGCCTTATTCACCTACCGCGGCTCCGACCGCCTTGCGGACGTGCAGGAGTCCGATCTCGAAGTCCGCACCATGGACCCGCGCAACACGATCCAGTACACCAACCAGCCGTCGTACACGGAGGACGGCGACGAGATTGAACACGCTACCAAGAACGTCACGCTTCCCCCAGGTCACCCGGACTGGACCCACTGGGCTGTGCACCGGCTCGACTGGACACCGAAGGAGACGGTCTGGTATGTGGATGGAACCGAGGTAGCAACTATCTCGTTCCAGACGCCGAGGGATCCTAGCAAGGTCATATTGAATGCTTGGAGCGATGGTGGCGAGTGGAGCGGCAATATGACGGTTAATGAGGCGGCGTATTTGCAGATTCAGTGGTTGGAGATTGTGTATAATGCCACGGATGAGAACCCAGCGAAGAAGAGGAAGAGATATGATGGTGGGACAGCAGTTGCTATGCTGAGGGGGAGGAATGGAGATGATGATGAGAAGGAGGATGGGAGCTGTGATGTGGTTTGTAGTATTGATGAGACGACGGAGAGGGGGAAGCCGGTGATGTTATGGAATAATGGAGGGTTGAGGATGGTCGGTGGAGGGTTGATCGCTTGGATACCCTCCTTGACGGTTCTGGGTATGCTTGCTTTGTCTTCCGAGTGGTTGTGGTAGAGAGACATGGTGTAAGTGGATTTGTTACATAAAATGGCGTAGGGAGGGTGAGATTTTGGCTGTACATAAACATGTTTATGATGTTCTATCCTTAAGTGATTCCAGGGGTGAGAGTGTCTGAAGGTTTGATCATGAAGAGGGCGGTAGTTGCAACTCCCTTTGCCGAGGTCTACCCAAGAATGAGGAGAGGAGCTGGAGTATTATTAACACGATACCCAGTTCACCGGGCGAGTGGCCACTGCCAATGGCTACCCTGCCGGCGTTACTTTATTGGTTGTTCTCCTCCTTGCCACGCTTGTGTTTCTCACATATGGCTACTCATTGGGAAGTATCGTATGTTATTTCCGATGTTGGTTACAAGAGTCACAAGCTGTTAAGCCATCAAGATGCTAAGGATGCGTCCCACGCAAAATTACGCCGCGAAACGGTGAACGTAACGGAAGGGTCTCCAGCACGGTATAATATAGCACAGTCAATCAAGGAAGGTATCAAGGTGAAGAGCCAGTGTTGAAGATAGGTTTTCCCGAAAGGGCCAAGGAAGAGAATTGAACCATGTTTAGGTTATATTTTTATGAATACCCCGTGGTGACAAAGAGAACATACAAACAACTCCGGAACGAACGACTATAATACCAAGGCTAATTGTACCTTTGCCCACCCCATTTCATGGCAAACTACTACAAAGTTCACCAAAACATCCCCTTCCCTTCAATATCCTATTCAGGTCGACTAGAATCATACATATCATGTTAGACCAAACTTATCACACAACGATGGTTCCGGACGCAACACCCCGGTTTGGTACTCATATCTTGCTTCCAAGTAAAGTGTCATTCATATAACTCGACTCAACTCGCAGGACTTTATGCGAACTTTTTCTTTCCAGGATCATTTCAAGCAAGCACATTGAAGACAAAGTACCGTACATTTAGACCCGGCAGTCGATCGACCTAAAGCTACTAATGTCTGAACTACCGACATTGAGATTGCGTTTCCCGGATGTTAAAAACCATGCTTCGAATTTCAGAGCAGGTGATCTTTCCGAGGCAAGTGTTTCTGAAAGGGGCAAGACTTGATCTGATTAAGCTCAGCTGTGCGTGATGTTTGCAATGTTTCAAGTTGACTGGATTTTGTACAAGTGACTGCCATTTGTTTGTGATGCTATGAGAATACTGTAGCAAGTGCGATCTGAAGCCACTTCAGTGAATTATCGACTCGCGCCTTCCCAGCCTAGAGGTATCCATTGAGCTTAGACTACTGTCTACAACTACCGGCACTCTCCCTGCCTGAACGCCTACCAGCGTCATCTAGACCATCTACACCATCTGCGGGCACAGCGGCCTTGTACAAAACTACGGAAAGCACTGCGTCTCCTGGTAGTACAGTTTCCTCTAGTTTGAGTTTGGCCTCTTACTAGATAGAAGATGAGGGATGCGTATACTCCATGCACCACGTTAAGTTAAGCATAGCATATCAAAGTGTCAAATATTATCTGATTGGAGCATCCAAGGTTCCGATAGGCGGGCGGAATATGAAACAACCAAAGCCAAGAGGGGAGGTAATCAAGATGAGGCAGGCACCTTGGATTGGTAGGGTCCTAAGCCCATAGGTAGAACAAGCCACCATTTACTACACCACCACCACCACCACCACCAAGATGTATGTCTAGCTTCTTGACCGCCCGTTGTTGGGTTGGGTGTCACAAAGCATACGCTTGGCGAGACATTGGTGGTTTCCCGGTCGCGGGAGGGAGGGGGAAATGTTTTATGGTTGGACACTGACAATGGCGTCGTCGTCTTCTGTGATGTGTTTAGCTGACGGTACCTCCAGGGCGTCAGCTCACTCAGAGATTCTAACTGGGTAAGGAAAGCTCTTGATGGCTGGCTGGCCTGGCCTTGGCATTCAAGGCTATAGGAGTTATTGGCGGGGAGTGTCTTTTATACACTGGCCATTCACTTTCTGACTGACTGTCGTCATCATCTTATAGTTACTTCTACACAGTGAGACGATGACGGTCAAGGCGAGGCGTAACCCTTGTTCTCTGATTTTTCTGTTACTCCTGCTGCTCGGACTGAAACGCTGCTGGCGAAGCATATGAGGCGGACGGGATAGCTAAAAACCCGCCATGCTGGGTAAATGCTTGTTGTTGTTCACGGATCTGAGAACGGGACTTGGTTTGGGTACAGGTTCCCAAACCGGTCACCGCTCGGAGACAAGATATGCAGTGCATTGTTGCGCAGCAGGGCCATTCGATCATACATGAAGCCATAACCTTGCGAGTTATATAGCAAAGTGCTGTATGTCCAGAGTTCATTAACCATGGGCACAGAGCAGCAATAGGACAAGAAAACAAGACCTGACCCACGTGCTTGCCCCGCCGTTCTTCGTAGTGTATTCTGATGGAGCCTGTGAATCATTGGGAGGGAATGGGCCCTCAGTTGTCGAGGAGGCGACGACGCGCTGGGTCCGGCTTCAAACACAATCGGACATAACCACCAATCGGACGATAACTGGCCGCTTGGTACGTGTGTACGTGTATAACCACGAGTGCCGTGGCCCACCAAAGACGACGCCGTAGGAGTTCGTTACTGCTACCGTTGATCGCCGTGTTACCAGATGATATATATAGTCCACACCAGGCCACCCGGCAACATCACGAACGGTAAAGCCTACGACTTAAAACCGTCATCAGTTTGGTCAGAAGAATCCGGTGATGCAGTGGTGAGCTGGTAGCTTATATTGATCGGGCAGAGCTTGGCGAAGCTCAACAGTCCAGACTGGCGATGGACATGTTTGCCTTCCGAAGCGGGCTGAAGGCACTTGCATTCAGACGGATGAGGGCATGAAGAGGACATGATACGGCGGGCGGGATTGGCCCGTCTCGACAGCCTTCCGCTGCTGTGTCTCTGCATTGCACAGGAGGACGAGGCATGTCGTCGCCGGATTAACAGGGGAGAAGGCGAACTGAAGAGGAGCCAGCTTGTCAGCTACCAGCTACCTCTACGTAGAAGTACCTAGACCTGGGCTACTGATGGCCCGTGTGTGTGTTTGGATGATGATGCTGGAGGGTGATGACGATGATGGAGATGCGGTAGAACTTGAATGCCTGTCCATGTCGACATGGCACGGTTATGGTTCTTCTCACCTCCAGTTCCTTTTGTGTTCCGAGCACACAAAGTCGGGGGTTTCTGAGTTTTGCCTTGAACCTTTCAAAACTCCAACGTCCAACAACATTCCCGTCGAACCGGTGGATTGGTGGATTCCCCGCTATCATCCGAACATGGGGCTGCTGAGACGAGAAGGAGATTGGGGGGCGATCAGGGGGAAGATCATGATGACGAGACGAGAATAGAGATCCGATCGTGGACCGAGTTGGCTTTTGTTTCTTCTTTTCGATGCTAAAATAACGAACTCCTGTCAGGGATCCATGTCTAAAGCAGAAGTGGCCATGTTGAAGTTTTCCTCGGGAAGTTTTGAAGTGCCAGGAGCGCTTGGGTCTTGGGGATGGAGGCAGGAAGGGCCCGCATTATGGCGTAATTGCATAACATCGGATGATTACAATTTAATTGCTCCAGGCCGGGTTCAGATACCAATTGGACTTGCTGCTGGCTTTAACTTTCATAGCACTTGCCAATACAGTCACAAACTCCCACGTTCACCGTCCGACTCGACCGGCTATCACAACATGAAACTGCGCTGATGAAAGGGGGTGAAGAGCGTCTCCATATCGGGCCATCATTCCACACCATTTGAAGATATCGGAACATTTCCAGAACTCACTGACGTGTTGTTAGTATTTTCATCCCTGATAAGCCTCGATATCCAGCTATCCTTTTGCTAATTATACCTACAGTCAGCAACAGTCAGCATCATGACTCCTGTTGTCTCAATTGGACCCTCGCATTCCTGAGCCCGTCCCTGGGCGTCCCCCAAGTGAGACAACACGTAAGGGGCATGCAGCTTCCAAGACTAAGAGGCTAGGTAGGTCTAGGTCTCTGACGGTCAAGCACCGAAATAAAGACACGGACAAAAACTTATTGAATCGCAAATACTACTGATAACGATTGTTTGATTTGGGTTGACATTACTTGTCGAGATGATCGGTGGTTGGCAGATGGGCTAATGTAACAGATCTGCGCATGTTATGTTGCCAAAGGAAGCGGAGTCGGCAGAGCCGTTGAGTGAACAGTTATCGCTGTCGTTGCGAAATGCGGCGAACGTGAATGTGATTGCATTGTCCACGCTGGCGAGGTTGAATGTCGAGACGTTGAGATTCGGCTTTGGAAACATGCAGATGGAACTTAAAAGCCGTGACTGTACTTACGGTACAGTAACTTACGTCATGTACTGCAGCCCGTATCGGTAAGGCATTGACCCTCCCGCACCTGCCCATTCCTACTTAGGTCTACGACGCTGCGCGGTCCTGCGCTGTCCTGCGGTCGTAATGCATCATCTAAAATCCCTACATTAGCAGGCAGAGTGGCCAAAGCCACAAAAGCAGGAGCCTTTTGATTTTGCGCATCGACAATATCCATCAATGTGGTGAGAAAACGGCGGGTATAAAGATCGGAATGTTGCCCCTGATGATCACGATATTTCTGTCGCACAAAGAAGAGACGAACTCCAGATCTGGCCGACCGATTGAGTATCCCGAATGGAGACGAAGACGGGACAGAGGCAGAGGTCGTCGAAGTGTGGTAGAGGTGGTAGAGCTGGTAGGGCCGCAGAGGGGTCACATATTGCGCGCTCACTCAGGGTACCACCACGGGGGTACCACCACGGCACCACCACAGCACCACCCACCTTGTTCTTGGCAGCCGATACGATATCCTCCATCACATAGTTTCTCGAAAGACACAGAATTGTTGACTGGTTGACTGGCCGTCGCCTTCAATCGCGTAAGCGTCTTGACGCTCGTTGGCAACGATTCTTGCATCGCGCGATCCCACGATACCCGGGGTTTGAATGCTCGATGCGACTTACCTAGTCGGCCCTCATTCCCCGTCTCGATGGACGAGGCAGCCACTGTGCAAGAGTGCCTGCTCATTCCACACGTTTCTTCTTTGTTTCCTCATGCTTTTTTGGTTTCTCCGCACGCTCCAGCAAGTCGACCACGTTATTGCCGGCAATACCATCGCTATCGGCTGACCCAACGGATATAGCAAAGCCCAAGCTGATCACAGCCAGATCATGATATTCAACGCCTATCCACCACCAGCCTGCGCAGCTCAGCGACATATCGGCTGCAGCACTGTTTTGTAAGCGGAATACCCAACTCCCTGCAGCAGGTTAGCGCGACTTGGACCAATGCCATTGCCACGGGGAGCGATGAGCCCGGCCAATCACACCATTCCGGCTCGCATGCCCCCATCAGAAGAGATGAAGACACCCGAGGCCGAGAGCAAAAAAGCTTTTTCTGGGGTTTGGGTCCAGTTTGGGGTAAACCCTGCATGTCCTTTTCATGATGATGACGAGTCTTAATGGCGCGTAGCGGGCGATATCAAGCGGCTGTTAAGTGCCAATTAAGGCCCATGTTTAGATGAGATGGTGGTAGCGAAGACCTACTTCTGCAGCTTTTCCCTACTCTGAGCAAGCGAGAACACGGGGAAAGGGCAATAAAGGGAAAACAAATATCAGTCAAGTTACATTGTTTTCCAAGGTTTTCATGGCTTGTTCGTCTTGACTCCTCTGGTCCTGCCATTGTCTTTCTCTAAACATCCGTTTCTTCCGGTTTCTATCCGCCGCTTTTAAGCAGCTCGTTGTATTGTTTTTGCCCTTGTCATTTCGACCGAACGACGAGCCGTGCCCATATGCAGGTAATATTCAATATTTGCACCACAATTTGGAGGTGCTCGTTGCGATTCGAATTCCGGTTGCAGTAGCAGCTCTCACCATGTAACTACATGTGCGCATCCTTCCCTCTCCCAGTTGTTTGATGGATTATAGGTATCCGACAGATTCATCGATCGGACATATGATTCGGGAGTCCCTGACGACGGGAGCAACATGTAAAGGCAAGGCAAGACTGAAACCAGTTGCAGAGATGTTTTCACTGTAAAGGGATCAGGAATGCATCTTCCCAGAACCGGAATAGGACTCTACGGCGCATTGACTGATGAGAGAGATTACGGAAAATATATTTAAAGCTGAAGGCGCTTCCACTCCCTGAATATTCCCATCACCAGTGTCTTTTCAGATAAGCGTATTCTCTTCTGGTGGGTCATGTCCGGTTGCTAAGATTGCTTGTAATTGAAGATGGAAGCGCAGTGGTGTTCTTGGTCCCGGTTGTCTGGACGCTATAAAAGATGTTGCCAAGTAAAGACGCTGCCCTGCTGCCATGCCTGCATTGTCTTGAACTTCCCACCCGGATCGAATTGCGCCGAGCCTTTGAACAAATGAAACAAGAAAGAACCTACCTTACCCATACTATACCTCTTATCCCCATCCTTGAGCGCCTTCCATATCATGCTGGAACATGGTGAAAGTGTCCACGGCTATCCATAGAGTCTGTCCGGATACCTATAGTCTGCTAGACAGGAATGTAAACACCGGAGCGAAGGGCCATCAGGCCAGCGTCAACTAGCACTAACAATGGACTGATAGATGGTAGAAAAGGAACTCGAGGCGTAACATTGAATTGCTGCTGCTATGAACGGTATTATTACTGTATCGAGCTTTGCACCTCCTCCCATATCCTAGTGGGTCCACCTCTGAGTGTCCGTTTCCCCCGGTTTCCCGAGAAAGTAGAGAGCAGAAAACGGCCCATCAGTCTCCAGGGCATCCACCAGTGCATCCACTCTCCCTCCTGTCCACCACTGCAGTGCGTGGCCATTGAGGTTCTGTTCCGTTGACACCTGCCTGCACGCCCGTCCTCCCAACTCTCCGTCGTGCCCGTCCGCTGTGCCCTCTCGCGCACCCGACTCGCGCTCCCACTGCTCCTCCACAGACATTTTTGCAGTGGTGAAGTTGTCATCTGTCAAAACTTTCTCTCGTCTCGCCACGGCCCATCCCATCTGTCCCCAATCGTCATCAGTCTCTCGTTCTTGCGCCGCCTCCCTCGATCTCCCCTGCGTTTTTGTTTGGGTCTGGGCTTGTCGACACACGTTTGTTTACTTCCCCGGATTTTTCTTTTATTTTTCTTGCGCTGAGGTTGAGGTTGCCCTGCCCTGACCTGCCACAGTCAACTCTCTTCGTCGGACCCTTCCGTTCTGTCCTGTACAAGAGGTTCCCGTGCTTCCCTGCATGCCTTTACATATCTGGAGTGCCTACCTACCTTACCTCTAGGTACCTATCAACAGCAGCACACTTGACACAGGCACAAGCACCGCGTAACGAAACGGCCTCAGTTCGGCCAACCTCAACTTCCATCTCAAGTGCCTCGCCCTTCGTTTGGGAATCGCCCCTGCTTTCTCGAATTTCCGCCCTCCACTTCCCTCCTCCCGGTCGTGGACCTCTTGCCATTCTCCGACTCTTCCGTCCAACTTGCTCCGTCTCTTGTCGACTTTGTTGTCGTCTATTACTTCTTCGCAACGACTCTTAGAGGAAGGGGAAAGGATCAGGCCGACGACACTCCGCAACAACCGCGGAAATCCAAGGCCCGACTGCCTCAGAGACTCTTCGAGAGCTCCACCGAATCGCTTCCTCTCTCCTCCACTATCTGCGTCGACCATTCTAGTAGCCCGAACATCTGGTCATCCCCCATGCTTTCGCTCCAATAATCGACCATCTTCCGGTGTCAATCGTGACATTGCCTGCGTCCATCCTCCGTCGCTTATCGCTGTGGGCGGGTCGTGACAGACTCGACTTTGTACAGAAGGGCAAGACGTTCACGGTGATAGTGGACTTCTTCCCTGCAACACCAACAACCCATCTTCCCCCTTGGCCGCAGGCATCCTTCGCTTTATAGTAACAATCGTTCTTCCAACCTTTTTCAAATACCTATCCCCTCAATACTCCGTTCGAGGTCGAAAAACACATCCTCTCGTCTCCATCAGCGGCGGAAAAAGGTGAGTGCCAGTACCCAAACAAAACAGCACCACTCTCCTCCCTTAGCACTGCCTCCAATGTCAAGCAGTTCCGTCAATCACAACAAGACGGGAGCCCCTACGCCGCATCCCCCAACACAACCTACCAATCTGCGAATCTGGCAGACAGCCTTTCGACAGCACTTCGGCCCCTGTGCCATTTCGCTTTTCCTATTTTCTTGTCAAACTTGACTTCGTTTCGCGAAAGATGCTAATACATGCCGTAAGCAGATTTCCTCGTTAGCGAAAGGCTCCACTGTTACTTTCCTTGAAATCACACCATCTCCTTCGTTCAGTTACAAGTACCGTTCAACGTCCTGATTGACCTCACGGCGGCGGGACGACAGATCGCTCAGGTTTGACAATGGCTGCTTTGGTGCAAGGCTATCCCCGGCAATCCGGGACTGCTACCATGCTTCAGACAAGACCGGCCTCCTCCACCGGCATCATCCAGCCTGCCCAGTCGCAGTCAAGTTCACAATATGGTCACAACATGTCCCAGAGAAACAACAGTATACACGGGATGTCTGGTGTGGTCGGCGCACCAGTGGTGTACCGTCCAGCTTCTGGCTCTGTGCAACAATACGCTTTTACCAACGCGCCAGCTCTCAACCACGGAACACATCACCACCAATTCAGGCAACACCGTACCTCGTCAACACCATCCGTTCCCCAAGTACAGAACTTTGATCAGTCTGGAGCGCGTCCCCGATATCAGTCCAGCAACTCCATGACAACTCTTCCCAGCGCTGCAACTATCAGTGGGCAATCAGCCGGCGGTTCGAGAGACGATTCGGTCATTTCAGTGGGCAGTAGCAGGAGAGTCGCCCCTTTACCTCGGCCTCATTCGGCGCATCTAGGCGAAATTTTCTCGGTACCTCTGATCGCTTCAGCGGGCCCGGCCAAGGTGTCGCCAGAGAGGTATCGCCGGCCAGCGCAACGGGCGAATGAATCAGCACCAACCATGTCAAACACATCGGAGCAAAAGAGCGGTATGCTGCGCGGTCCAAACGGATCGCTCCCACACCGGCCAAATAGCTTCGTAGGTTCATTGGGGGGCTCAGCGGTCGATGACATGCTTCTCCCTCATGGTCAAGTCCGGGAGGATGTCAAGAGAGCCAGGAGAAGCAGCATGCCTGCATTGGATTCCGCCGGTCTTGCGATGCCCCTAACCCCCCTCTACGCTGCTCAGCCCGCCGACATGTCCTCAAAGTCACGAAAGACTGGCGAAAAGGAAATCAAAACTTCTGGACGAACGGTCAACAACTTGAGTGTTGATCGAGTTGCTGCTCATACACGTACCAGCAGTACTGATAGCCGGTCGTCGAGCCGCAGCACTGCTAGCAGTGGAACCCGCCCAGCATCTGTAAGTTACTTCCGGATACTTATCCATTGCCACGCCCCCCCATTTAAACATTGTCCAATCATACGTGCAGTCGTCCAGTAGGATTCGCTAACTGAGGGTTTCTCCTTCCCAGTCTGCCAACCGCAGCGCCAATGTGGCCAACCCCACCGGAAACCCCGCCCACTCTTCTATCCCAGAACAACATCACAGCAACGGCCAAGATCACGCTCGACTGGTCAACATCCCCCCGAGAGGATCTTCTTCCGATGCTACCAACACGAAGCGTCTTGCTAACCCCTCTCCTCTCTCTAAACCCGTGGCTATGGACACTGAGGCCGGACGCAACGCGACCGCTGGTGCCGCCGCTGGTCGCTCGGTATCGCCGGTAAAGACGGCCCCCTCGCCGCGGGTTGATAGCCCGGCTGCGAAGCAACTGGCTGCTGTCAGTCAGAACGACAGCAAGCCCAAGAGCAAGACGTCACGACTTCGTCGGGCATTTTCATTCGGCAGTGCGGCTGAGTTCAGGAAAGCGGCCTATCATCAAGACGCCGAGAATGGCCCATCTAAACTGCACAAGGATCGGAACCCCGATGAGCTGTTTGATGCTGAGCAGGCCCGTATCGCACAGCAGCAAGAGGCAGCTGGTATTGGAAGCAACATCTATGGCCCCAGGATATTTGGGGGCTCGACCGACAATCTCTCCATCTCCTCAACCGCCTCCTCGGCTTCGGTTATGATTCGAAAGATGGGACGCGGCATGAAGAAGAGCACCAGATCACTTGCTGGACTATTCAGACCTAAGTCCGTCACTGGTGTCCCTGCTGCCGACGCAAAGGCACCGGACGCTTCGCATGCTGCAGTGTCCATGATAACTGTTGAGGCTGAAAGGGAAAGGGTTAACGTCAACGCCGATGTTCGTTCCCAGAGCGGAGGCGGTACCGGATTTCCCCGTCTTGAAAGGAATTCACTCGATGCTAGCAGAGCGCCAGGTCTTGGGACGGAGCGTGCGGGAAGCCTGGGTAGTGACGGATCAGCCGCAAGGAAGAGCATTATCGGCGGTGAACGAGAAAGGGCCGAAGTGCTTGCTGCAGTCCGCAAGGGAATTTTGAAACGTAAGGCTTTTCCATGGATTACGCCCGTTAGCTGCTGCTGACTTAACCATCGATACAGACACCAACAGCAACTCGCCGAGCCCATCTCCCCGACCTGCGGAGAACCGAGGACTTGATGCCCCAAGTGCCATCACTGACTCTCCCAACTCCAGCGCACCCAGCACACCCAACAATGACGACCGAGCTGGCCAAGTTCCGATTGGTAACGAGGATTATTTTGTGACAGCACTCCGCCTTCGGCAGGACACCAAGAGCGCACCTGGGACACCTCAGGGATCCATGAAGCGAAACGCCACATTCAGCCCACGGATTGCCTTCTATGAGACGTGGCCCAGCCAGGAGTATGATCGCCGCGGTGAAGTCGCCACTTGTAATCGCTTGACACCTGTGCTGGCCCAACAAATCAAGGAAGAACTCAACAGCTTCAAGATGGTACGTTTTACTGACCGTTATCTTCGCCTTGGTCGTATGCTTGCTTACCTTCGCTCTCTTACTAGGAAATGGAAGTTCACGAGAACTCTAAAATCTACACGCACTTCTTCTAACGAGTCCAACGTTACGGCGGTTCAACGTGCATCTCACCCATAATTCTCGTTTCCGAGGCGTTTCCTATTTCTCTCAGCAAAGAGCATTGTTCGGTGTTTATGGCGTTATTTGGATTTTGTCGCTTTCAGCAAGGCTTTATTGCCTCTAGACTCACTCAAGAGTATCCTAATCTTTTCTTTTGAAAATGGGGCGGTAGCTGGCTGCATGGTGGTGTATATGGACGACTCGGTGTTTGTCGCTGTCGCGAGCGACTGTCTGGCGCGTGTATGGGTGTAGGGTCCTCCAATGGCCTCAACCACTCCTTCCTTGGGCTACTCGTCCTGGACCGATGGCGACAACGATGACACAGGGGATCCCACGGGGTGTCGGTTGGACAGAAAGTTGAGACGGTGGATTGCCCGAAGTGCAACAAAAGAGGTGGAGTGCAGTTGTCTGTTCGATATGTTGGAGGTCAAGCAAAAAGAAAGAAATGTTCAAAGGAGCAAGCGTCTCTTCTTGGTCATCTTTGAGCTATCTGGACGGAATTGGTGTTGGAGTCTGGGTCCAATTCGGCCCAAAGCGAGGTGATATGGAAAAGCAAGAAATAAGGGTATCGACAACTTCGAACAAAATCTCTTTTAGTGAGTGGGTGTGGCATTTTGTTTTTCAGTTTCCTTGATTATTTCGGGAAGAGAAGCGAGTCAAAATTCGTACGTCATAGCAAACCTACAACTGGGTCATTTCAAAGCCAGCACAGCATGTTGAATTTGACAGGAAGCGTTACAGCCATTTGATATTGTTGTGCCCGTCACAGTCGGCCTCTCTGATTTTTCTTTTATGTCTCAAGCATTTTTTATCTAATTTAGTCACCAAGGAAACCAGTGGAATCTTTTACAGTTTAATATGTTGACTTGGTCTTGTCCAAGTGGTTGGCAACTCCTGCTGCATTCTTGATTTGCCATGGGCTTTAATCGCCTCTGGTTGTTATTAGTACTAGTTTGGGCTGGGGCCAACAGCAGTTACATGGTGAAGTAGTCTGAAAGCCTTCACACAACGTCCTAGACTCTCCAATGACCCGATATCCGAGTTTATTATGTGGTTGTCTGTAGAAGCACAGCGCCTGCACAAACGGGTATGTATGCCTAGATACCCCATTCCTAGATTGATCTTCACTTTAGACGGCTGTTCCTGTAAATCCGTGTCCGTACCTGACACTACTGCACGAGGTCCAACGTATGCTAGCATGCCAAGAGAAAGCCTATTGAGAATTGGTGCTTTCAAGCCTTGTTCTCCAGTCATTGACAGTCTATTGTCATGATATACCTTACTGTCCCTTGAACTATAATCTTTTTATGTCACACACGCTCACACTGACATCTTTGAAAAGTGAAGAGAACCACGATTACATCCATGCCGTGAAAGCCAAATGGAACAAACAGTCTTAGACTCCCTGAGAGCAATTGTGAATAGAGACCAGAAAGAAGAAATAACTCGGTTCCCTCCAATCTTCGAATCATCCGATGGATTTCCAGCCCGTGAGACAAAACAGGAGACAACGACACACAAAGATGGGGTTGAACTGTGATGATTCGGAGAACGGCCGAGGCTAGAGTTGTGGAAGTGCTCAAATTCCCTAAGCAACCCCCACACCTTGTGGAGGGTTGACCCCTGTTCGGTGTTGCATTCTCCTGTTCGTGCCTTCGTGGGGAAAATTGCGGGGCAACCAATCATCATCGGTGGTCACTCCCCCGAATCTGATTAGTCGTCAGCCTTGCGGAGAAGGCCTAAATTTTAATGCAGTGCCCTGTAAACAAAACTAACTGAAACTTTTGATAGACACAGGCGTCCAGTGCTCAAGGACGGGAGTACCATACCTGCCACCACCGTGGCTACACTCTCGATACTCGCTAGGAGGACCCTCCTCCACCTTCGTCTACCGTTCAGGTCCTTTGTCACCATGGCTTCCCCTTCTGCGGCAACATCTCCTTCGCCAGCCTCTGCCGCTGCCAATCTGAGTGCAACAGAGCCCAATGCGACCACGACGCCCCAAGCACCCAAGAAGACGAAGCTCCATGGCAGGGCCTTCTACGAGAGCATCGGTAGCCCGAAGTACATCGTTGCTCCCATGGTGGACCAATCGGAGTTTGTGAGTTCTCGCCGTTGTGGCCAATCTCTAGTGACAACGATTTACACAAAAAAGGGCCCGACTAACAAGTTGCTTTCATGACAGGCCTGGCGCATGCTGACTCGATCCTTCCTACCCGCAGAAGAGCAACATAAGCTCCTTTGCTACACGCCCATGTTCCATGCCCGACTGTTCACCGAAGCACCCAAATACCGCGACTCCCACTTCCAACCGATCCGCGGCCCTCTCACAGCCGATAGCCCCCGCCCAGGCTCGCCCGATTACGTTCCCTTCCTCGACGGCAACCCCGAAATCGACCGTTCGCTCTTCGTCCAGTTTTGCGCCAACGACCCCGCCTACCTGCTCTCTGCCGCGAAGCTCGTAGCCCCTTACTGCGATGCCGTGGACCTCAATCTCGGCTGCCCGCAGGGCATCGCCAAGCGCGGCCAATACGGCTCCTTCTTGCAGGAGAACCAAGAGCTCATCTTCGAGCTGATCAACACCCTGCACAAGGAACTCGACATCCCCGTCACGGCCAAGATCCGCATCCTCGACACCAAGGAAGCCACCCTCAAATACGCCCAGAACGTGCTGCGCGCCGGCGCCAGCATCCTCACGGTCCACGGCCGGCGGCGCGAGCAAAAGGGCCACCAGACGGGCCTGGCCGACTGGGAGTACATCCGCTACCTGCGCGAGAACCTGCCCAAGGAGACGGTCATCTTCGCCAACGGCAACATCCTGCAGCACTCGGACCTGGAGAAGTGCCTGGCGGCCACGGGTGCCGACGGCGTCATGAGCGCCGAGGGCAACCTCAGCGACCCGGGCCTGTTCGCCCGGTCGCCTGCCGTCGGCGAGGAAGGGAGGGAGTACTGGCGCAGCAAGGATGGCAGCCGCGGCGGCTGGCGCGTCGACGCTGTGCTGAGGCGATACATGGATATCATCTACAAGTACGTGCTGGAGCAGGAGCCGCCGGCAAGGAGACCGCTGTTCATGCCGGGCGATGATGTTGCTTGGCTTGAAGAAGCTACCTCCACCTCCATCCAAACCAACAACAACGGTGACGAACCACCAAGAAAGAAACACAAATCCGCCAACGGTACCGCTTCAACCCCCTCCACCACCACCAACTCCACCAACAACACCAACAACACCAACAACACCAACAACCCCCACCTAGACAAAAAATCCCTCCAAACCTCCCCCAACCTCGTCTCCATGCAACCCCACTGTTTCCACCTCCTCCGGCACTTCGTAACAACCCACACCGACGTACGCGACCTCCTCGCCCGCGCGCGGAACGGTTCCGAAATCGCAAAATACGAAGCCATCCTGTCCCAAGTCGAGCGCAAGGTCGCCCAGGGACTTCTGGAATACGAACGCACCGGTGGCTCGTCATTCGACGTCGACGTGCTGGAGACCTTGATCAAGGAAACGGAAGACTCCCAAAACGACCCGGAATCTTCGGCAAAAGCGAGGAGGGAGAATAAGAGGCCTTGGTGGGTGGTTCAGCCGATTATTAGGCCGTTGCCCAAGGAGGCGTTGGCCAAGGGGGCGTTGCAGTTGAGTAAGAAGGAACTGAAGGCGCAGGCGGCGAAGAAGGCTGCTGGTGCTGGTGCTGGTGCCGCTGGAGTCGCGGCTGCTGGGGTTGCGCTTGCTTCTGTATTTGGGTTGAAGGAGAAGGAGGAGAAGAAGACCGCGTCTGAAGAGGCGCCGGTTCCAGTCCAGGGAGAGAATGGCGCAGAGACGGCGGCGGAGTCGTGGGAGACTACGACGAGTTATCCCAATAGTGAGCTGGTTAGTGGTTAGACCTAGTCTCCATGTCTTCTTCACTGGTTTGGGATTAACTGGCTTCCGGTGGTTGATTTTGTAGAGGAGTTCGGCATATACGTGATGGAGCTTTGCGTTATAGATGTTAAAAGTAGCATTGTTAGAAAGTATCATACCCCTACATTTTCAAGCGCAAATATCATCTCCTTATGTTAGCATATCGGTCGGGATGTCAATATGTTACCAGAGAAGCACGTCTTGACTCCTAAACCCAATGAGACTGCAATCGTCCTTCGCTTTTTCATGTCATTCTCGCCTTGGTACTACTACTAGCCTTCCTTCTTTCTCCTTCTTTCTTTCACAACATGCTTGCTGGTATCAATACACCTTTCGTAGCTTATTCTATACTCCAATTTCAACAATGTTTACTTCTTTTCTCTCTTAATCTTTACGTCCCCCAGCAGTCCCTGATAACTGCTACGGTAAGAGGACCTCTAATCGACTCTTCCACGTTTAGCAACCGGTGACCTGGACCTGGACCTCGACCTAGAGCTGCTATACGATCTCCTCCGCTTGTTATTTCCCACCGCCGCCGGGCTCGGTGACCTGCTAACAGCTCTCCTAGACCCCGTGGCGGCACCCACTGGTGGCAGAGGTGACCGGCTTCGTGATCTCGAGTACGAGCGGTCCCGTCCACCACCACGAGAGGGAGGTGGGCCAGCCCGGCCTGTGTCCCTACCCCTCGGCCCGTTACCTCTAATCGGTATCGGAGACCTTGATCGTGAACGACTGTAACTCCCTCTGCGAGGACGCTGTTGGGGAGGGGGATGTGGCGAGCGGCTTGCCGAATAGGAACCTTCCCTGCGACGCTTGCCGGGAGCGGCGGCGGCTCTGTCGTTGTTGCTGACAGGGGGCCGACCACGGGTGGGATAACCACGAGCAGGCGGGGGCGATGGCGAACGCGAATATGATCCGCTACGGCTGCGGGTTCCCGAACGACCGCGGCAGATGGGAGGCGCCGGCGAGCGGGTACGAGAACGCGAGCGTGAGGGTGAGCGGGAGTATCGGTCATAGCTACGGCCACGGCGGGGTGGCGGGCTGGGAGACCGAGAGTCCGCCGCCCTTCGCCTTGGAGGAGGAGACCGCGAGACGGACCTCGAGACGGAGCTGCTGTAACTGCCACTGCGACTCCTGCTCCGGTTGGGTGTCCGGCTGTAGGATCTGCCCCTGCCACGACGAGGAGGGGTGCGCGAAAGCGAACGCCCGCGGGTGTCCTTCCGAGGCGTCCGGGAACGGGAGCGAGAACGGGATGAGTAGGAAGAATAGGAAGAGTAGCTGGACACGGACTCGGAATCGGAGTCCGCTGGGGGTGCTGGCAGGGCAGGTTTTGGCATGTTCGCCAGGAAAGTGCGCATCTCGTCGGTGAGATAACCCATCTTGATGGATGTGAAGTAGTTGATAGAGAAGCGAATGCTGCGCGGCTCATCATGAGGGAAGATGCCTTGCAGACTGGGCTGGAGGGTCTCTTCACTCATGCGAGCCTTCAACTTTGCCGAGCCAATATTCTCCTGGAGATCTTCAAACAGGATCTTAATGAAAATACGGCTCGCGGAGGTCGTTTCTTCCTCGTTTAGGTGAATCACCGAGAAAACGTGCCAGCCAATGGCATCGGTAGCCAAAAGATGCCCAAAGAACCTAGCAATGTTGCGAAGCTTGTTGGTCTCGTATCGGTGAATCGTGGAGTAATACTTGGCGAAGGACTCCTCGAACAAATCCATCCACATCCTGTTAAGACGGGCAAACCGCTCTCCTAGCAAGCCCATGAACTTCAAGTAGACCTTCTCCTGGGCGCATGACTCGACAATCATCGACACTAACTCGGCCTCCTGGCCGGCAGGGAGCCGCAGCTTCATGAGCTTGTGTGCCGCTTCTTCAGGGTCGGCACTCGACTGGATACTGAGGTAGATCGTCCTCCTGAGGTTGACGAGGTCCGCATTGCTCTGGTCTTTGATCTCCAACGCCTTCTGCTCCTCATCCTCCTCTTCCGATTCGCTCTCCGACTCGTCGTCGTCATCGTCGTCATCGTCGTCATTGTCGTCGCTGGCCTCGCCCAAGATCTCCGCCTTCAGCTTCTTGTATTCCTCCTCGTTCTCCTCCCAGTTAGGATCCATCTTGAAGACGTTCAGTCCATCTTGCGGGTCAATTTCGTCGTCAAGCCCAATCCGGTGCGTGATTTGATCCTCCTCTTCGACAAGATCCAACTCCTCCTTGATAACTGGGTTGTCCTTGTACTTGTCCTTGCGCACCTGGAAGAGCACTTCGATCATGTACTGTGTACGACGGTCGATATCGGCCTCGTGGAGGATGTTGCGGAACTGGTCGAAAACGGCATGGGCGATGGCCGGTGACATCTCCTCCAAGAACAAGCCGACCTCCCTCATGAGGCCGACGGCGATTTCGACACTGTCATCGGTAGGCTTCGCAAGCAGCAGTAGCAAGATCTGGGCGGCAATCATCTCGTGGACAATCTGGTTGTTGACAAGATGGGCAATGAACATGGTCGACGAAAGGCAAACCGCCTTGTCGTTTCTCTTGAATGCCTTGCGGAAACGCAGGACGAGCCTCTTGACAAGCAGTTCGCCGACCTGGGGCAGCTTGGTGTTGCAAATCGCAGCCAAGCAAGCATAAATCGGGGTGAACGGCAAACTGGCATGTTGCGCTTTCAACAGGCTCTGGCAAAACAGACCGCGGCCACGGATGAGGTTTTCGCTGAAGAGTTCGGGGACTACGAACTTGATGTTGGCAGTGTTGACCTTGTTGACCAGACCGTTGATAGACTTCTTCAATGCCTCCCAAGCCATACGCTGGTATTCCCTGGTCTTCTTGTCGGTAATAGCGGCCTGGAGGGCACGAAGCCTGTGCGGCGGCAGGTAGACACCTTGACTGCGCAGGTTCAAGAGCTTCTGGTACTCTGCTCTGGCGTCGGCAAGCTTCTCCTCCTCGGTCTTGACAGGCGCAGGGGGTGGCGTCGGGGTGCGCTCCTTCCTTACCGGTCTGTAGTCGTCACCGCCATCGCGACGGCGCGGAGGGGATTGTCGTCTCGGCGGAGGAGAACGGGAATGACGGCGTGGCGGCGGCGAGCGTGCCCGAGGGGAGGGTGAGTGGTCATCGCGGCGCGCCGGTGAGCCGTCTCTCGGAGATGGCGAGCGGGCAGAACGTCGGGGAGGCGATTGGCTGCGAGGTGTAGGCGAACGGGATCGTGGGCGTGAGTGCGACCGATCTCTTGGAGAGAGCGAGCGATCACGGCGAGGAGATGGCGAAGGGGTGCGTTCGCCTGGTGATCGAGATGGCGACGGATCGCGGGGAGGTGAGGGTGTACCTTCACTGGGGGATCGAGAGCCGTCTTCGTCCCTAGGGGAAGGTGACTGGGGCCTAGGAGACGGGGACCGGGTCTCGTCGTCGGGATGGCTACGCGACGGAGACATGTTGTCTGCCGAAGCCATCGTGAAGAATTACCCTTGTCTCTGTTTTCTTTAGTCCAAACGAAGTATTCGATATGCTGGAGGTTGAGTTGGGCGTCCTGAGGTCTCGTCAATGACTTTATCGAAGTCGGAAATGTCTAGGTGTAGCGGGAGTGTTTCGTCAAGGAAGGAAACCAAGATGTAAGAAAAGAAAGAATCATAAAATGCAAGCCACGGCTTGTGCCTCGCGCAAGTTGCGACTACGACAAGGCAAAGCAAAGCAACGTGACGGGAGTGGCTAAAAGAGTGGGGCTGTCCCTTCTGAGAAAGCCACCAGGGCCCACTAACGTCAGCGAGCCGCTTGTGTTCAACGCGCCACCCCTGAAACAGTGACGCTACGGTTCGCGACGGCAGCTGGAGCTTTCCGTAGTGGCCAGGTCGCTGTTAGTGCAGGTGTCCAGTATCGGTGTTCCCTATCTCCGTCAAGGTGTCAGTTACGGGAACATCAGCATCAACTCACGATACTTCACTTTTTTTCCGTTCCAACAACCAAACCACCTTTGTCCAACTACCACGTCGCTCATTTAAACAACCTTTCCGATCAATTGACAATGGTATGTCCGAATCGCCAGCTCGGGCTTTATTCCATCCGAACCCCCAAAGCCAAATCCAATGAACGAAACACTCAGCTAACCCCTAATCCCCAAACCACCACAGCTCGACAAACTCGTAGGCCTCGCCATGCTCGTGGCCGCCACCTTCGTCTTCCTCTACTACACCATCTGGACTCTGTTGATGGTGCGTTCACAAAAGTCCCCCAACTCCAACCTCTTACTCGTCTGGGCTAGAAACGCCCTTTGAGACCCCAGGAGTACCCGTACCTACCTACACAGCACACAGCAGGAAACTAACACGCAATTAAAACAGCCCTTCGTCGACTCCGACCACCCCCTCCAAAACGTCTTCCCCCCTCGCGAATGGGCCATCCGCATCCCCGTGATCCTCATCCTCCTGGGCGCATCCGTCGTCGGCTCCTTTTTGAGCATGGTGATGATCAAGAGCAACAGGAAGAAGGCAGCCAAGGCTAAGGCGGTGGCTGCTAAGAAGAAGGCGTAAACGCCCCGGCTGTTGCTCCTTTGACAGGTGCATTGCGGTTGGCTTTGGGACTATGGACCTTGGGGAGGATCAGGTGGATTAACCTGCGTAGATGCAAACATGTATACTATACTGGGTGAAAACGGAAATATGAAAGGCGGAAAGTTTGAAACGGCAATCGAGAACATGTGGGATAAGGGTACTGTTCCCGGTGAGGACCTAAAATGTCTGTGAACTCTCCTTCCGTGCGTATTAGGTTGGTAGGAACAGCAGTTTCAAAACTCTGGTGCACACAGTATCACATGTTATCATCAGGAACCTCGAACCATGTTTTTCACGTCTATTATTTGTTTATTGTTTCGGTTTGCTGGTTTTCGTTTATGCTAATTATTAAAGTAGCAACCCAGTATTTGCCCAGTGTTCCCTATCAAAGTTGCATGCTCACAGCACAACCATCTCCAACAAAGCCGGTGCCCAAACTCCATCCCAGCGCCAGCAGGATGTGGACTCTAAAAGCAGAGCTACCAATGGCAAATGTGAATAGGCCAAGATTGATCGTTATTCCAAAGTTTTTGCTTTGTTTTGTTTGTTTGTGGTCATTGATCTCATCGCCGTAAACAGCAAAGCAGAACCCGTAAACGAAGTCAAACAAGCAAGCACACACTACGCCTGTGGGAAAAGAACGACTGTCCTGGCTTTGCTCAAACTCGCTGGTCCGCAAAATCGAGCACCTCACAATCATCCTCAAAGAACCCGTCATAGTCAAGGGCCGCGGCGGTCAAGCGGGAAACCCCGCGCTTTCGACGGGTCGTGACAACGACTTGGTCGGTGTCCCCGTTCCGTTCCAGGACTCGTTCCATCGCAGAAGGAGGAAGAGCCCTCAGATCGTCGTTGAACATGAAATCGTCATCACCCAGCTGGTGAAGTCCCAAATCCAACTTTCTTCCTTGGATTCTGCCGCCGAAAGCCCATGCCTGAGAAGCTCCTGACCCGTCTTCAACCTCGTATAGGGCAACACGCCGATCAGTGTGGAAGGGTTGATACGGCGCGCTAGACTCTATCTCCGCCTGGGGGATTGATGACCGGATGGCAAGATTGGTTATCTTTACCCTAGCTCGATGTCGGTCGAGGACCATCGTCTCATTGCCCGTATCGAGGTCCCTCTCCGTGAATTCGGAATACTCCTCCTGGTCAACGAAAGCCTTCGCACGCGCTGCCAAGGAGAGGTCCGGCATCAGAGGAACCTTCACATCCTTACGTCTAGAAAGTCGTGGAGCCCGTCTCTCGCCTCCGGATGTCCTTCGGTTCATAACCGCAAACGAGCGAACGAGACCATTGCCCAGAACATAGAGCAAGTGACCTCTCTTACCCGTCACCCACGTCGCGCATGACGTCCCTGGAGCGGAGTTGCTGGTTGGTAGCGATACCCGGTTTTCGCCTGTGTGCCTCAGCTGGCTGATGGCATGTCCAGTTTTGCCGAGAGAATGACTAATGCTCGCAGCGATAACCTTTCCACCATGTGTTGCATAATCGCCAATTCCAGACCCTACAAGCTGTCCGTTGCTACTAGTTCTGCGAGGTCGGCTGATGAGTGGCCGGGCGACTTCACGGACCGAGCTCAAGGCGTTGGAAGCAATCGCGACAGCAGAAGTTCCTTCCGAAACCGAGTTTGTTGCCTCACTCGGCCTGGTTCGGCGACGTGGAGGAGGCCATGAGAAGGCGCTTACCGGCAGATCCAGGATATGAACGGTTCCCCGTTCCGTTACCATGGCTATGCGCTCACCATTCGGCTGAGTCCAGGCCACATCAACAATGCGTGTCACTGTCATACGGGAGAACTGCGCAACCTGGCGCACTCTTGGGCCTCCCGTAGTAGACAAGCCAGTACCCTGCAAGGGCGACGATTTGGTGTACTGCAAACGCATCAAGTCCCAGACAGTCTGGACATCTCCCTTGCAGCTGGCAGTGAAGAGAGAGAGGCCAGACGGAGAGAAAGACAAGAAGCTGCAACCTTGGGGAATGTGAAAGCTGGTAACCGGATGGATAGTGGCCGATGAGGACAATATCTCTAAATCAACAACCGAGATCATGTTCGGATCCTTCGCGACTGGCGGAGTAATGGTACCATGTGTCGGAGGAAACTGGGAAGGGTCTGGCTGGGCAGATCCTCCCCAGCTTTGAGGGGCGAGAACAGGAGACCGGCTGGTTGGGTTCGTTTGCGGATTCCAGTAGCTGTTCCAAGCCTGCCAGCCCTGCTTACCAACCCATTTGGCACCTTGAATAAGCTCCTGGGTCGCATCTCGCACGATCTTGTTCACAACGCTGTCACCCAACGGAAGATCGATCTCGGAAGAAGCGGGCGGCAGCTGACCAGGCGTCAACGAAGACAGATTCGGAGCCCGACCGTAGATTGGAACCGGAACAGTCGCTCGAAGAGTTATCTGCGAAGACGGCGTAGCCGGACAGTAAGCGATCCATTTGCCTCTGACGCTCAGGATTGCAGTCTGAGGCCGTGGGCGAGGCGGCACTGGAGTGTAATTCCGATCCATGTCCTGTGATCCATCACTACCTCTTGGAGTCTGTTGTAGTGTAGTCCAAAGCTTGCCATGGCAAACAAAACGCGGCGCAGATTCGTCTGTTACCACCTGTTGATAGACCCAGCATTCGCCAGTGATTCCAGATGATATAACCACACTTCCGCCATCTGCGTGAATGTGGAAAGCACCAGACGGTAGAGGCGCTTGGAAGATCGGGCTCAGAACTGAAGTCTTCAAGGGGATCTTCGGTGCTTCGAGTAGAATGTCGACTAGCTTGTTGGTCTTGAGCGAGTAGATCTCAACGGTTGTCTGGTAACACTCTATGAAACCAGGTACCACCCTATCACCAGGCGTATCCTTAGGGGCATCAAGTGGGACGTTAGCCATGGCCTCGGACCTATCCTCAGACACGGCATCATAGTCGCCTTCGGGTTTAGGGGCCGAATTAGGAGATGATTGAATAGGAGGAAGATCTGGACCGTGGACAACAACTGCGATCAGCGGAAAGACGTCCGCTTGCGCCGCCGTCCAAGGAAGAACCTTGGCGTGATACACGCCTCCGCGCAATCCCTTCAAACTCGCAAAGGGTTCCAAACGACCTCCCTTTGTAAGCTTCTGAACTTCCACACCACCCTCGTATCCAGCCAAGACGACCTTGTCGTTCCTCATAACATGGTCCGGGGTTGGGGAGGCAATAGTATCATATCCAAAATAGTAGCCTCGTTCGCCCGCCTTGATGCCATCATGGCGATGGGTGTCCAGGTTAAAGTCGGGTGCAGCATAAAAGTGAGCTTGCGGTTGGTGAGGCAGCGGTGGATTTCCAGCACGCGCAAAGTGCGAGTGCATTGAGCTTCTCCTAGATGTTGGCTCGCCCAAGTGTCCGTGAAGCTCCGCAGGGGATTTAGCCATGTGGAAACTCATCGGCCGGCGGCCCGCAGTTGGAGGTGATACCGAAGCTGCATAGAGATTGCTGGGAGGTCTGGGAGAAGACCAGCCAGAGGACATCCCGCGTGTGTCATCGAATGATGAAGGAGTATACGACGAGGGAGCCGTAGGAGGCGACTCGCCCGCCAAACTGAGAAGATTCCCGGGTGAGCCTGCCATTGCTGGCAGGTTCCTTATCCATTCCCTAGCGTTCGGCGAGGGGCTCGTTGCGAACGAAGCTGTGGAGACAGCGTCAAGATAGGGGGAGGTAATCCGGTCCCTGGGAGAGGGTGCGATAGGCATGTTTTCGGGAACTGTCACTGCCGGTATCGGGGTAGGGGTCGGCGACGGGCTAGACGAGGCGTCTTGGGCGTCTTGGGCGTCGGTTGTGTTTCTAAGAAGGTAATTGATGATTAGATCAAGCAGTCCAAGTGGTGACGGGCACTCAAGCACAGAGGATCATCCGTTGAACAGGAGGGGAACCCACGAGAACTTGGCGCCCTGTTTCGTCACCGCTGCGACCACTCCGCCACTGTCCTTGCCATTCTTCCGGTCTTTCTTAGAGGCTAACAGAGTCTTGAGTTAGAACATCACAATGGTCACTCTGATTGATTCAAGGAGCGAAACGAACCTGGCATGAATGGTAACTCGGGAGGGGGTCGAGCAGGTTCCTGCCCGGGGGGAGAAGCAACAAGCGTCGGAAGCTCTCAAGGCACACAGAGACACAAGTGGCCGACCTTCAGAGAATGGATACCGCAGCTATGTATACGTTCAAGAGACTCGGTACACTAGATGGTTATACGTGGGTTGTACGGTGTGTGCTCGGAGAGACGTAAGACAGGAAAGCTATTGGCGAATTCGAGCGGTGATAGATATCGAGAGCGTCGAGGCAGTTGAGCACTGGGCTGTGTCCGGGAGTAGTTGTGGTGTCGTTACAGGGAGACAAAGGAGTGTAATCGCAGAGCCAACTCTGCGACAGATAGACACATAGAAAGACGATGATTGCAAAGCAGAAAAGAGAAAGTAAAACAGCAGTTGAAGTGACGCGGTATTACAGATGGTCGTTAGATTAGTAGCAGCGTGTAAAGCTCGTAATGTGTCGTGATCAAAGCAAAGAGAAGGAAGTCGCCGGCGTATGCTAGTCGTTGAACGGTCGTGATAGTAACTGGTCGGAGACTCGGTGCTGTTGTTCCTGGTATGAAGTAGAAGCTGGTACCTTGTGTGTGTGTGAAGAGAAGAGGTCGGATAGAAGTGAAGCAATGCAGGAGGAGTCAGAGAGGTGGTGACTGCCGACGTCAACAGCCCCCCCAGTGAGTGAGTGGCAGTCTACGGGTCAACGGCCAGGATCAGCCAGCAACTGCCCACACCTTGCTGGACAGTGCCTGGCGACCTCTAGGGGAGGTAGAGGGAAGTACCTGGCTCCTGCTAGTTACCTCTAGACCTGCGTGCCAGGTGGGCGGTGACTCGGGGTGACGGGGTTCTTCCTGACTGCCCAGACTGACCACCAGTCACCCGGGAACCTGAGCACTGTGAGGCCTGCTACTGGCTGCGATGAACAGCTGGGATGCGCGACAAGAAAGAGCGGAACCCACACACGGGTCCAGTTAAGGCGCCTTGTTGGCTATCACGACCTGGATATACCCTCCGGGCTATCAGCCTGTTTCGATGATATTGTTTGAAGTCCGGGCAGAGCAGCGGGTTCGGCCCGGGGAGTCGGGATTCCAGCAGTTGAGAGACGACGACAACTGAAGACAGTGGAAGCGGGCAGGGCGGGGAGATCTTCAGCGAGGTTCAAGTGTCGTGAGTGGTACAAGCGTGTGGGGCGTGATGCAGGTGCAAAGGGACGAGGCATGAGGTACCCACCGTGTGCTCAACCCGCGGGATAGCGTGACGGTTCCAGAGTCCCGAGATAAGAAACCACTGGACGGCGCCAGACTGCCAGAGAGCCCCTATCTCCATAACAACAACAAGGCACAAGTACCCCCATGTACAGTACATAGTACAATGGACGCCGATGGCGGGGGCGATCTATATCCAGTCCCCTCCCCGGTGCTCCCACCGCTCGGTATCTATCACTAATCACTCACACACCGACCTTCGGCGCTTCTATTCAGTTCTCTTCTCTCCTCTTGTACATTGTATTGGGAGACCAGATGACTCCTTCTTTGTGGCAACGGGTGAAAGAGATCTCGCGGTTGGTCTGCTTTTCCATAACCCTCCAATGGCGGAAGTGGCTGCTGCTGCTACATTATGATGGGCATGGGGATGGTTCGTGAGGGACCAGTTCTCTATCTGTGGTAGGGTCGTTCATTTCATCTCGTACAGTACGTCATAGGTTCCAATGCCAGATGGGGTAGATGGATCATGGATACGCGTTTCATGACCGCGAGGAACTCACGGGTACCCTTAATAAGTGGTAGGTTTCCAACAACGTCTTGATGCTCAAGTCTTAAGAGACAGATAGCCGCCCAGGGTTGGTGACTGTTGGGCTCACATGGCACATGGTCGAAACCTGGAATGCCCGGGATCTACAAAGCGTATTCACCATTGTCGGCTATGATGGGACCTATAGTCTTTTATTATTCACATGACGGGCTCACATCTTCTGGCTTTTGTCTTGTTATCTCAAGGTCCTTTGAATCCTTTCGGCTGGTATTCAAGGACAGGAGGTCCGTCTTACATCACGTCATCGTACCTATAGCCGCGTTGCTGCGTACGTACACTACATTGCTCACCTGTATGTGTTCCGCAAGAGGCCCTTCAATGCCCATCCAGATCCAGTTGTTAAGGTCACCCGGAAGCAACCGACCCGCCGATCTCGCAAAGGAGTCATCTCAGGTTAGGTTGTGATACGCCGCTCGCCTGATCCGCGGCTGGCTGAGGAAAGGCAGGTATAAGACGCTGTGCTCCCTTCCATGTCCCCCGCGCAGTCGTCGAGGCCGTTTGTCCCTCGCCGATATGTACCCTGACGAGTTATACATACCCCGCTCCGAGGATCTTGATAGCTGTAACCTATGACGGTAGCTGATCTCTCTGCCTGCCGACTCTCTATCGCAGAATTGTCCTATGGCAGACAAGCAAAAGCGAGACCAGCCAGATGCCGGGAAGTTTGCCAGGCTGAAGGCAGCCAAATGAAAGACAGCCAGATCTGAACCTGAAGAAGAAACAAGGCAAAAAAGGGGGGGGGGCGCGTTCAGTCAGCTGGCTGCATGTGCCTTGTCTCTTATCCCGCCGTCTGGGCGGGTGACGCTCCGGCGTGTCATGTGGGTTGCTGGAGTTACGTATCGAAAAGGGAGGTGGGGTTTGTTTAGTAGTGTACTATGCAGTAGGTAGACTGGGGGTTTGCGGTAATGCCTGGCTCATCTGGCAATCGAACTGTTTAGAATCTTGTAGTCGGAAAAGAACGAACGTAGGATTGAATGCTTGGTCGTTGTGAACTAAGGATATACTCCTTCAATTCGAATTCGCAAGCGTTATGATTGTGAAGTTGTCGAGAGTACTTTGGGAAGAAACAGCGTGCCATCTGTGTAAGTGCTGTTAGTACTGTCTTTTTGTACTAACAGATGTTGGTGTGTAAACTGATGATTGGTGTTAGTACACTAGGCCCACCTCATCAATACTGAAAATTCCGCTTCTCAACACCCTTGGCTCCTACGTCCAGGAGCATCAGATCCGAGACACCGTGATGCAAACACCGGACTCAACACATTCTTGCAAGCCCCCGATCTAGGTCACGACTCCTATATATTGAAACTGTAAGATTGATACTGATTGTTTACAAAGAGTATAAACCCAAACCACAGTTGCAATCATTACCGAACCTTACTCCTCCATGAAACCCTTCATTACTATCCCGTCATCATACGAAGGGAACCTCCCCATTTCTATCCTTCCATGACTCAGTACTCAACGCTGGGAGATAAATAAACTCTATAGCTCTTGAACACAAACACCGACGTATTTCCCCTCTCGGACGACGCTTCACCACCATCACCATCAATCTCCTCCTCCTCCTCCCAATTACCCTCTACAACCCTACCCCTCAGAACCATGGGCTCCCCATGCGACCTCAGAACCAACTCCCCATGCGCCGCCCAATCCATCCTCTCCTCCTCTCCCGCCTCCCTCGACGTATAAACCACGGTTCCGTAAGCCATAAACTCCAAATTCTCAGCACTTCCAACTCCTCCACTTTCACCTCCTCCTCCTCCTCCCAGTTGCCAAGGGGGAGAGAACCCCCCCGAAAAGACCTTCTCAACTGTATGCTTCCTCGCCTCGACTCTTTCCCACATGCTTTTTCTTAGGGTATGGATTTCTGTATGGTGGTTTTCGTTATTAGTTAGTTACTGGTAGGTTATGCTCACTCTACACTGATGGTCGTGGCTGTAGTGTAGGTAGGGGGTTTGAGCTGCCCGATAATATCACGATAGGAGGAGGGAGGGATGTGATATGGAATGTAGAATAGCGTACTAACGTACCTTCCCTCCCCTCAGCAACCTTATGACCCATCACAAGCTTGGCGTCCAACCCGAAGAAACTGACCCATTCCTCCGTCAGGTCTGGGTTGTCGGAGACTTGGAAGAAGTGGGTGATGAAGTCGGAGATGATGTAATTGGAGAGGGCAGAGGTAGGGAACTGGGACGACGAAGACATGGGTGAGACTGGTGAGAGATTCAGGTTCTTGGTGGTGGGCCAGGTCAGTAGGTTCGTAGTCGGAGCAGTCGGGTTTTGATTCCCATAATGGGGGAAATGCTTGATTGGTGTCTTTAAGGAGAAAAACTACGGACGAGGAATGCGTGGCCAGATCAGGTCTAAATACAGGTACTGAAATGGAGATTCAGGGTGTGATGCACCTTCCCAACGTCACAGTTATCTTGATCTTTGGGGTTTTGTTTTAGGAAGCCATGGTAGGTAGAGGGAAGTTGCTCGTCTTGACTTTAGTTTCCTTGCGATGTCGGGTATGACACGTGGATCGCCAGATGGAACTGCGTTGCCGTTTTGCTCCATTGATCTCGACGGTGATCCCCGCGATTGTCGTTCTGGCTTGGCAGGCACACACATTGAAGATCATCACCGCCCGTATTCATCGCAACGTCTGGTATATGATTGGTATATAAACATTACCTATACATGTTCTTCGCCGCTTTCTCGCCTGCCAACTTTTGCTATGGGATACTTTTTCGCTCTATAACAAGGGCTGGTATCTAGTCCAAGGGTCCTCCTCTTCCCGAGCCTTTAAACGAAACTACTAGCAGCTCCGATCTGGCATAGCAATGTTACGAATGTCTGTATCCCAATGTACTGCTCCGCAAGTTTGATTAATCACCGAATATGGTGAAAAGGGAAGTCAATCATCCGCCTGGCAGGCTGGCCATGTTAGAGTGCAAAAACGCGCAACCAAACGCCCTTCTCACACATCAGTGCCTTCCAACTGAAAACCAACGCTCCAATACATTGCCATCACGCAGCCAAACTTAGCCCCACGCTGGACGTAAACAAGACAGGAGGCAAAAAAAATCCCACCGACCCTAGAGGTATCTCAAGGCCTCAATTGGCTCTGTTGTGTGGCTCTCTAGGCTCTCTAGGCATTAATACCTCTAGCTCTCTAGGCCTTGATGCCTCTAGCACTGACTTCGCCCTTCTCGCCAATGTTCAGCGCCTTGCGACAGTCGGGACAATACCACTTCGTCGTCCTAGCCGGAATCGCGGTGAGTCCTACGCATTCGAGATGGAACCATTCCTGCTGGCATTTCTGTGGTTTGACATCGTGGTTAGCCTTGTGTTCCTTCTGGTTGTTCTGATTCCCTCCACCACTCTCTCCATCATCTTCATCATCGGAATTGTTTGAGCACTGGCTCCGGGCGATTCTCACCCTCTTCTTTCCCGTCTGAGAGGGATAGCTCTCTGCGTCTTCTTCATTTTCCTTGTTGGGCGCTTGCTCTTCGTCTTGTTCTTCATCATATTCATCCCCCTTTGTTCCCTGTTTTCGCTTGAGATTTTTCTGGTCGATCTTTGACCTTGTAGAAATGGACATAGTAGACGTAGAAGTTGCCGAACCTCGACTTGCTGCGGCCTTGCCGGACTTTTTGGATGTTGACTTCTTCTTGGTGGGTTGTTTACTCACATCAACGTTGTCGCATTGAATCATTATCCCAAAGCTCACACGGTTGCATAGGCAGTACCTCGGCTCGTCGGGATCGATCACGTTTCCATCGTCGTCCACTTCGATTTCCATCTCGTTTTTGGTTCCGGCGGCGGCTGCTGTTGCTGCTGCTACTGCCGCCGCTGCTTGCCGACCTTCCGCAGCTGCCTTGTCCTTACCCTTCCCGGTGCGGGCGCTCTTTTTTGGCGCGGCTTTTCGTTTCCCAACAGCACTATTGCCGCCGCTCACAGTCCGGCTAATCACACCTGGCGCTGGTCTTTTAGTTCGCTTTCCGGTCGTCCGTGTGGTTGTGGACGTCTCTGCCGGAGCCTTGTCTGGTGCAGGGGTGTTCCGGGCAGTACTTGTGCGACGAGGGCGATCTGATGCGAGAGATGGCTGGGGTTCTATACTAGAAGCCTTGCGACGGATAGACGTAGTTGATGCCACACTGGGAGGCGCAGTCGCCGTTGTGGATGCTGCTTGTTCATCTGGATCTGGTGTGTGACTGGGTACATCTGCAGCTGGAGTTGTTTTACGGGATAAACTTTTTGTTTCCTTCTGCTGTTGCTGCACCTGTAGTTGTTGCTTCTGTGGTAGTTGATTTTGCTGCGGCGGCGGCTGCGGCTGCTGCTGCTGCTGCTGTTGTTGTTGTAGTGGTTGTGGTTGTGTTTGCGGTTGATTTTGCGGTTGTTGTTGTTGTTGCTGTTGCGGTTGTTGCTGCTGCTCTTGGGTGCGAGTCGTTTGCGTCTTCCTCGTCTCTCTAACAGGAGGAAGAATCGGAGTTGTAGACTTTCTGGGCGACCGTAGTGGCGGCGGGATCGGGGTCTCAGCGGGTGGTAGCTTTATGGGCGGGACTGGAGGGGCCGCACTGGAACTACCGGCGATGCTGCTGGGGGCGGGAGATGTTGCCGAGGCGACTGAGGCACTAGATTTGGCAGCGCTGGAGTGATCTTGGGCATGAATAGGGAGAGGGATGGGGGTTGTAGAATGCAAGACAGGTGTAGGCACTGCCGTTCTCTGATGTGGTTGAAGATTTAGCTGCGGAGTAGGGACAGGAGTCTCGTTTTTCATCCGCTTGATCTGCGATTCCGGTTTCGTTGCATCGGTCTCGATGACAGACTCCCTCTTGCGCTTCTTTGGCTGTTTGGGTCGGCTGTTGTTGACTATCGTAGGGGTTGGGGTTGGTTGGGTAATGGCAGGTTGTGAGTTATTCATCAGTATCCGAGCAACATTGTCCAGAAGCTTTGCCGATTCTTCGGCCTCAATCGCAGCCTGGTGTGCCAACTGGACTCTCTTGAGTTTCTTAGCCTCGTTCAACTTCATGCCGCGATTATAGGTGTTCGCCTCATCTGCCGCTAGAGCCTCTTCCGAGACCGCGCCCACGGGCATCTGCATCTCTCCAGTTGTAGGGTTCTTGACTGGGACAGGCATCTTTCCTTCAAAGACCCTTCCCTCTTGTTCCGCTTGTTGTTGTGCAGCTTTGAAGGCTTCATAACCGCGGCCCAAAGCTTGGAGTTCTCGAGCGATCATGGTAACAGAGGGGGTCCAGGCTGCATTCTTCTTCATCTTCTTTCTCAGCTTGGCGAGTTCGAATGGTGTAAGCTGGCCCCAAGGAGCATCCGGACCGCCGATGACAGGGTTCACTGGAGGCGGGCCCAGTTGTGCCAGCGCAGCGCTCGTGGATAGCGGTTGCTCGCCGCCTGGAATATGCGGCGGGGGTACGGATGTTCTTGGCTTGGGGGCTTTTCCAGCTTTAGGGGGACGGGCAAGAGCCTTCATAACCTTGATGCGTGGCTGAGGTGCTGGGGTTACACGGCTGGTGGACAGAGATGCCGCATCCTCATCCTCGGAGCTGCTCTCGCTGTCGCTGGTAAACGGTTCGTAGTTGAGCTCGTAGGGTGCCAAAACTTCTCCAGGGACCGTGATTCTCGGGACCCTGTGTCGTCGTGGTTTCTGGCCATCAAGTCGTAGGGGTGCCTTGGATCCTGCTGCTGCCTGGGGCGACTTGAACGTTGCGACGGGGCTCTTGATCTCTTCTGGGGGCGGGTAGTTCTCAAACATGGTCTCCAGCTTGGCGAGAATGGTTTTGATGCGACTGTGATGTCGCTTAACCTCTCCGCCCATTCGTACAGCTTCCGCGTGGGCGGAAACACGGGCATTCATGCCTTGTTGAAGCAGTTCGGAGATGTCGGCGCGCAGATCGACGGCACTGGTCCGCTCGGAGGGCGGGATGTTTGGTAGTTGAGACCATTTCTTGGCGAGTTCGTGAACTTTGGTGGACGCGTTGATATTGGTATCGTCGAGCTTGCCGATGAGGGTGAGGGAGCGCATAATGTCGGCGGGAAGGTATTCGGTAAAGTCGAGGAAATCGGTGACGGTGGCTTGGGCATCGGGGTCGGCAGGCATGTCGAGAGAGTTGAGGGGGTTGAGGGCGCCGAGGGTCTGGATCGCCTGCTGGATGGGCGGCGCGTCCTGACGCGGGGAAATGGGTTCATCCACCGCGTTGGACTGCGTGATTGCTTCGGCAGCAGACATCTTGAATGGGGAGTGTTGTGAGGCTCGGAGGACGATAAGGAAAGGGGCTATATATCGGCGGGCAGGTTCATTTCTAGGCGTCGCGCACGCTGCAAGATGGTCGCCTTGGTTTGTTGTCCGAGTCGCCGAGGTATCGAGGCTTGGTTGAGGGTAAAGGTCCCACGCGATGGGTGCGGTTGGCAGCAAAATAGCCGTCCGTTTGCTGAGCTGCAGTGGCCGATGATGTCGTTTCTTGCAGTGGGACGCGTGAGGTTCAAGTGGAAAGTCCGGGCGTTGGACCTAGCTTGTGAAACGGGTCTGTGGAGTCTGCCAGTGATCGGCCTTTTGTGGAGAAAGGACGGGACCGTGGGCTGGAAACTTGGCGCCCCACTTTCCTGCAGTCAACTGCAGCGCTCAGGAACGAATACCTTGACAGGTTTAGCGTGTTTTGTAAACAATTTATGATTTCTTTTCTCTTCCCAGATGGTCTTCTTTCTCCAGTTTTGGTTCCCTTTTTGTTGGTTGATGGTCAAAGTTGGTTGGTTCTGCAAGTGACCAAGCGAGCCAAGGAAATACTGCTGTTCCCCCAACCCAGCATTGACAGTAGACCCCCCGGCGATTATCCCGTCGTCATGATTGCCTCAGCTGTTCGAGCACGGTCCGTGTAAACGAGCGTTGTTGATTTTCCCTCTGTTATCTGTCTAATCCACCCATCAGAATCTCGACTGTACCTCTAGCTGATGACATAAACATGTAGATGAAAAACAAAAGCGAATCTCACAACATTATGTTGCCTCTACTCCATCTTCAAAGTCTAAATGAGATAACCGCGAGAGGAAAAGAACGAAGGAGAGGAAATAATTGAAGGATGCCGGAATGACAACTGCAACAACAAACACCAAGCCCATGGACTAAGAAATGAAAACAACCAACAATAACACACGGTATACCAGGTCTAAGACAAAAAGTCTTCCAGCATCTAAGAAGATTAAAAGAAAGTGGAAAAAAGCGACCAAGGAGAAATAAAAGTAAGGAATACATCCACTGAACTTTCTATCCCTCATAGTTAGTCCTCTGGATAAGCTTAGCACCATGGACCGTCTCGCCCTGTTCGGTCTGATACCAAGACTGGTCACCGACGGTAGTTATGGACGCGTATGCTGTCAGAGTTTTGCACTTTCTGCAATTGTGATTTCGGTCAGCATGGAGTCATTGTTCTGGCTGAATGAATCTGAGCAAACTTACAGATACCCATTGATGGTGATGGCTCCCCACACTTCCAAGTCCCCTTGGACCTCAAAGGTTCCGGTGATTTTCAGTTTTCCAAAGATTTTGACTCTGTCGCTGTTTTGGGCAGGATGGACGGTTAGAATTTTTATGGTTCTGTAAAAGAGAGAGAAAAG
>RAOO01000093.1:0-122584 GCA_009805345.1 Neurospora sp. FGSC 26628 | reverse complement strand
CGGGTCCGGCCGTGGGTCCGGCCGAGGGTCCGACCGGGGTGAGTGTTGCGGCCGGAGGCCACTGGGCATCTCGAGGCTAATGCCAGGCGTTGAGGCTCTGCTGAGCCTTGCGACCCTGACCCTGGACTGTGGGCGATGTCCGTGTGACATCATCTCACAAAACCCCAACTGCCAGGCAGCATCTGCCATCTCTGGAGACTGTATCTCGCAGTATATGTTGAAGGAATCAACTGCGGCTTGGATTCTTGTGCGTCTCGATGGTGGAGATGTTGTCGCTGTTTTTTGCAGGTGGTCGATAATCAAATGGACCGTCTCGGTAGGAATATCCATCAAATCACCAAAAAGCTTCGGCAGTGTAGGGCCGACAATTTCCTGCCGACACTGCTTTAGATATAACGAGAACTTCTTCTGGGTAGCCAGTGAAGATTGTGCCAGTATCAAGCGAAGGGTACCATGATCTCGACCCTGGCTTGAACAGGGAGCGAAGTACCAGGAGTGGTCAAGGAATAACATGATGCATTCAGAGCAATGGCAATTCTCCGAGCACGTATCTTGATGACTCCCTCGATACACCGATAGAGCGTATCGAAAGATGTCCCAGGCCAAGTCCACCACAAAGTTCTCGACTGGAACGTGCTCCAGGATAATGGATAGGCCATCCTTCCAGATCATGGCGTAGTGAAGTGGGGTCATGTCATTCAGGTCCCGTTCGAAAATCAGGCCCGGAGCGTGGGATAGGAGAGACCTGACAGCGGAAATATTCTGTTTCAGGATTGCAGTACCTAACTCGTTGCAACCGAATGCTAAAACATAAAACCTGGCTTAGTACAGAAAGCGGGGAAATCGGCTGGAAGGGGTATGGACAAATGACGCTACCTTTGCTGAAGACCAAAGGCTCGGGGTGGGGGTTTCAAAAATTTGAGTCGAGGTCGGAAGAGGTTAAACCGATTTCGAGTCTTTGGGGGGTCGATATCCATGTCTCGTTAGGTGAAAAGCCTGAGGATGGCGGTCATGGAAACTAGCATGTTCTCATCTGTACTTCGGATACAGTTGGCTATCGTCAAATGTGCAAGCCTGCTTGCCATGGTTAGCATATCTCTTCCAGCAAAATCTCAAGTGAGCTCGAGTTATACCTCCCGCGATCATCGTAAACTGTCGATGGGACATTGCACATGATCAACTTTGTAAGAACCTCATGTACTGACGCAAACATCGATGGCGTCCACCCACTATTTAGGCCCCAGTCGCACGCGTGATCCTGGCTCAAGTCAGGGCTTCTGTTATATGAGAAAGGGTAAAGAATCATCCGCTGGCTATTTTACCTTAATAAAATTGGAAATGCGATGTAATAATGTCTGACCACGGGTGTTGACAGCTCTGGGAACAATGGTTCCGTTGAACCAAGCACGTGATATGTGCATGCCGAAGGCTTCCAAAACTCTGTGCTTCAAGGCTGAAAATTCAATCTCCTCTTGAAAGGTGTCTGTCAGTGTCAAGGCCTGCATAGCTTGATCAACATAATCAACAAGTCTAAAAGGTGCGTAAACATTCTCGTCAATAACAGGATAATGGACGATTGCCGGACCGAAGCTGAATCCACCAGCGCCATGATTCAAGCGGAAGTTGATAACCACAGCATGTCGGAGTAGGTGAGTAAACCCACGATACGCAAAACCTATAGCTTTGGACCGTTTGGGCGTATCGAATTGGGCCCATTGACAGGTTTCCTGGTGAACGAATTCTGCGTTGGATTCCGCGGATAGTTGAAAAGGACCCCATTCAAGAGATCGCCGAGTGACACTTCGGCGGCAGCGACAAGTACAGGCAGGCCAGATTCTTGTGTCGGGTGGACTCCAGGACGTGGGCTCGCAACAATGTTCATCACAAAGTGTTTTGAGTGCGCTTGGCTTGGATATGAGACAAGCCAGGTTCCGGTGAACTTCAATGTCCTGCATAAAAACTGTAAGCAAGAGCTCGCCGGTGGGGAAGAAGTATGTTGTAGCCACCTTTGGGCCGATAGAAGCATTGGCATCCATCTTCAGCGAAAGGTCTTGGATGAGCCGCTTTATTTGGCTAAACTCATTGGATTGTGCTTGCCCAAGCTGTTCAAGGCCGGCTTTCTGGGAAGAAATGGCAACGTCCATGATTACTTCGATGTTCCGGATGTTCTGCGTTGCCGTTTGGTTCGTTGCCATCAGTTTTTCTGACAGCTCTGATACACGAGCTTCAACGTCTGGAAGGGTTTTCTGGACATGGCTGAGGCCATGAACCACCACTTCGGTATTCGACTTGATGGAGCTTAGTTCGGATCTGAAGGTTGATAGAAGGACAAAGATTAGCAAGTCTTTCAGGCTCTCGCATCTAGCAAGATTCTCTCTGTCGACACATAGCACCCCCGTTGGCGACTCACAGGGTCCGAGGCGTGAGACAACTTACAGTCCAAATGCATTGAGGGCAAGTTGAAGAGTTGTGTTCGCTTGGTCCAAACCCTCCTCCTATTTCTGGATGTTGGCGCGCTGTTTTGGATACTTGAGCTTTTGCGTTGTGACCTTTGCAAATTCTACCACACTTTAGGCCTTCTGGCCTTTTGATGTCTTTGTGAGGGACGCGACTTCCTGTTGTAGAAGAAACAGTTCCTGGCGCGATGCATCGAGAAGTGGTATGATAGCGGCACTATCGACGACTCCATTGTTTGCCTGGTTTCTGTTCTGCAGCGACCGGTCAATGGCGTCCAAGGCCTGAGCCATGGTCGCAGCTTGTCGTGTGAGTTTGGCGATATCTTCATCTCGATGCTTTATGATGTCGAGGAAGGTCTGTAGATCGTGGTAAACCTGTATGCCGAGGGAGACCACGCCAGTCGCCAGACCAGCAATGGATAGAGGGTCTGCCATGGTGTGCACTGATGCTCAAGTAGGATACAAGGCAGAGTTGCTTGGGTTCAGAATGAAGGAATAAAATTTGGGCGTTGGCAAGGAATGGGTTGACGATAAGGAGGGGTTTGGGGCTGTGTCAACCCGAACCATTGGCGATGTATCTCTCCATGTGCCTGGCGTCCAATGTGAGGGTGCGATTCGATCGTGGCATTGTCGAGGGCTGGAGATAGCATGCAGCATCGATTGGGGCGGAGATGTTCACCGTTCATCTAGACCTAATCTGCCGTTGGAAAGGGCAGAACAACCTCGACGAGCTACAATCTCTCATCCACTTCCTGCGCATCGCGCCCTACGACAACCTAGCCGAGTGGCGAGCCCAGATCGACGCGGAAAAATAGGGTGTTGTTGCGGCATCGTTCGAAGATCTTGATTGTATTTGATAGAGTCAAAAGGGTCGACAATTTGTGCTTGGATGAAAGGTTGACTTGATGAGAAAGTTGCAAAGGCAAAACACATGATGCAGGTCGCAGAGTGAGCAGACTTTCACCCTCCAATCCCTCCAATATCCGCAGTACGTTATTTCCGTCCCGTTTTGTATGTAACAATCGAACCAAGTGTCAGTTGGCAGACCTGCATACAATCTAATGCTGGTTTGTTTGTTAGCTTGGTACCTACGTACTCCTAATACACTGGACGAAATCTCTTCCGAATTGTCCTAAACCTTATAAGGATTAAACGAAAGGCATTAACAAGATCCACTACGGTGTATTTTATTTTGGAAAAGGCATATTCACAGCATGAAAACGCCTAGGGAAGTTGACCAGAGGTCTCGAGCTAACAAACAAACCAGTACTAGACTGTACTGCCTTCTATCAGTCCGAGTCTGCCTTCTGTCAGCCCGAGCCGGTCCGTCGGGCCTAGCACTCCAGAACTACAAACTTAGAGCTGCATAGAATACGTAAATAATACATGACCAGGGCAGATGGACTCAACGTAGACATGGAAGGAGTATTCCGACATGACATTGAGCACTGTGAGATGACAACAGGCGGGATGCCATTTTATCCGGTTTTAACCCGTCAGGAGAAAGACCGTTCTTGCTTGGGAAAAATAATCCCATGATGGCAAACGACTCGGATGGCAAGAACAAAACCACCAAGGCAACGCATCTTCAACCGCCGGTCAGAATGGAATCAACATGATCGTTAGTCATCGCGCCGCCGCAATTGTCTTCCTTTGTATCATTGCAGTCATTCTTATCATGCAATCCCTCAGATTGAATGGCGTTTCAACAATTCGACATGTTAGCAGTCAATTTTCCAGCGAAGCCTCGGCGGATGTCTTGAACACCACTCTGGGAGTACGCCTCTCTTCACTCCCGTCTCGATCCTCACCCAGATCTGATATGATGCTAACATCGACCCATTGCCAGTTCCAAAAGATCTTCGTCATCAACCTCCCCGAGCGAACCGACCGTCGCGATGCCATGACCCTCGCCGCTGCCCTTACCAATCTCCAAATCACGTGGGCCAAGGGCGTCCCCGGAAGCGAAGTCCCAGACAAGGTCGTGCCAGGTGAAGACTGGGAAAAATCCATCTTGCGCGGCAACAAGGGCTCATGGCGAGCACACATGAACGTTCTCAACATCATCGTCGACCAAAACATCACCAGCGCCCTGATCCTCGAAGACGACGCAGACTGGGACATCCGTCTCAAATCCCAACTGCAAATCTTCGCCAGAGCAGCTCAGCCATTCACCCAGCACACCCATCAACCCTCCACACTGACAAACCCAGACAAGATCATTAACCTCCCCATAACTTCCATCCCATCCCCTCCCAACCAATCTTCCTCATCACCCTACGGCCAAAACTGGGACGTCCTCTGGCTAGGCCACTGCGGCACCAACTTTCCCACATCCACCACCCTCACCACCCCTCCCACTAACACCTCCCTCCTCCGAGTAACCATCCCCCACGACCCCACGGTCCCGAGCCCACAACACCTCAAAGCGCACCCTTTCGCTCTCCAAGACCAGCTCGCGGAGCTCTACCCTCCTCACACACGCGTCGTCCATCCCTCTAGCGGAACCATCTGCACGCAAGCCTACGCCGTCAGTCAGCAAGGAGCGAGGAAGTTGTTGTGGCGGTTTGGGGTCAAGGAGGCGCTGACGAAGGGGTGGGATTTGGTTTTGGGGGAGTGGTGTGATGGTTTGTTTGTTGAGAAGGGGAAAGAAACAGCGCCGGTGTGTGTTACGGTGCAGCCGCCCTTGTTCAGTCATCACTTTGGCAAGGGGGCGGCGTCGGATATCACGGCGCCGGGGGGAGGGTTTGTGAATAAGGACAAGGAGATGACGCCGTATGTGAGGTGGAGTGTGAGGTTGAATATGGGGCGGTTGGTGGAGGGTACGGAGGTAAGGGATCAGTGGCCTGATGAGTGAGGTGATGGTGATGAGGGTGATGACGGCGAGGAGGGTGACAGTGACAGGCAAGAGAGGTACGTGGAAAGAAGACCCTGCAAGTTGAAGCTGTTTGAACATTTTGGAAGAAACCATCTACAAGCATGTCTGGGCTGATCAAGAGTTGGGAGCAGATACTTCACATCTCAAAGGATATCTGAATGTCATTCAATCAAGTTCATTTGAAGTTATCAATCATTGCACAAAAAGACACTAGGTATTCAAAGAAATCCCCCACCATTTTTCATCCATTTTAACCCATCCCTTAGATGCTGATTTGCGAAGAAAGTGTCAAAGTGACGGGAGAACCGGACAGGGTAGTCCAGTAAATCTTGGGCTCGTTGCCAAGAGCGTCAACAGTGGCCGATCCAGTGGCGGAAGCGGGCACGGTGACGGGGATGGGGACAGAGCACTGGTTGTTGGTGCCGGCAGTAACAGTCACGCTGACGATCTTCGTGCCGTCGGCGGAGTAGTTGTACTGGAGGTTGGGGTTGCATTTGCTGTTTACAGGTCAGTATGTGTTCAGCATCATCAAAGTGAAGGGTAACATGGACTTACTCAAGAGTCATGCGGTCAACAAAGAGACGGCCGATATCATCGTGCTTCAAGGACACGATAGGCCAGTTGGTGAGACGGACCATCTCCTGGGTGATAGTCTCAACCCAGATCTGGATCAGCGAGAGCTTGCCGCTGACGGAACCGATCGTGATCTGATCAGTATCGCCGCTGCGCAAGTTGGCCTGGTGGAACATGTACGGGTCGGGGTGGAGACCGAGCAGGTAGCGGACGTTCACGCGGCGGGCATCATCAAGCAGGTTGCTGAAGGGAGCAGCGCCGGCCGAGGTGTCGATCCACTCCTGGAGTGTGCACGCCTGGGTGTCGCAGTTGTAGTAGATGGTGGTGGCCCAGCGGGGGATGATGACGAGGCCGTCGTACCCGTTGGTGGCGACGTTGGTGATGGCCGGCCAGAATGAGTTGTCCGGGTTGCGCAGGATGGGGCGCGTGTTGTCGCCGACGACGTAGCGGATGCCGTTGTCGAGGAAGGCCTTGATGGCGTCGCCGTTGAGAAGACCGGTGATGGCGGGCGGGATCAGGCCGTAGGGCGAGAACATGGAGGACGAGCCGAAGCCGATCTGGTTGAGCCAGGCCTGGTTGAAGTAGATCTCCTTGTTGGCGTCGCTGTAGGTGGCGTTGTTGAGCTCCTCGTGCGAGAAGGTGTGAGACACGGAGGCGAAGGTGTTGAGGTGGTTGTAGAACCACGTGGTGATGTCGTCTAGGAGAGCACACTGCAGAGACCAGGTGTAGTTCACGTAGGTGGACTTCCAGAGGGTGATACCGGTGCCAAGGGGCTTCTTGAAGTCCAGGGGCGTGTCGGGGGGAGAGACGTAGTCGACGGCATCGGGGGGATTGCACGTGCTGGAGCTGGTGGCCTTGGGGATGCCCTCGATGAAGTCACCGTTGCCGTTGTGGCCCATCTCGAGGAAGTAGTGGGAGCCGGCGGGCAAACGGGTGTTGATGTTGCTCTGCCAGGAGGCGTGGGTCTCGAGATCAGAGATGCGGATGCGGAAGTTGTTGCCGGCAGGGTGGTAGATCTCGGTCTCCAAGCCCATGTCGTCGACCTGGGTGCTCAGGTAGATCTTGCGCTTGCCGACGAACAGACCGCGGGTCATCCAGTGGATGAAGCCGTGCTGGAGGTAGTTGGAGGTCAAGGCCCAGTCGGTCGCCCACGAGGTGAACCATACCATCTGCTGGCGAGTGCCAAAGGTGTTGATGACGGCGGCGGTGGTGGTGGTGGTGAAGGTGCCGTCAGAAGAAGGAGCAAAGGTGGCAATGGTCTTGGCGATGGTCGAGTTGACGATCTTGGCCGGGTAGTGCCAGAGACCCTGGGTGGTCACGCCGGCGTTGGTCTTGACGTTGGCGGTAGGGAAGTCGGAGACGTCAGAGAAGGCGACGAGCTGCTCGACGCCGGTGTTGCAGCAGCCGGCACCGGCGACAGCCAGGTCGACGCCCATGTCCGTGCTGGGGAAGGCGTCGAGGCGGACCATGCGAACACCGAAGGTGGTCTGGTAGGTGTAGATGGCATCCCATTGCGCGGCGGTGATGGCGGAGCGCCAGCCGTCGGTGTACTGGTACGAGACCTCGCTGACGACGATGATACCGCCGTAGTTGCCCTTGTCCGTGCCGGAGGTCAGAGGGGGGAGGGTGACGCCGCCCTGGGGCACGATCAGGATCTGGTAGGGGATGCCATAGCCCTGCAGGCCTTCGGCAGCCGAAGTGCCCGAGTAGGTGTCGCGGGCGAGGATGAGGATGGTGTTGGTGAGCGACTTGGCGGCCAATGCGAGGGTGAAGTGCAGAGCCACCAAGAGGCAGCTCCAAGCTGCGCTCCTAGAGAAGGAGAACATTGTGGACAAAAGGTGTTTTTGCACGTGCAATGCAAAAACACAATGTTCACAAAACTTTTGTGGTGTTGCAAGCAAGCTGTGTGCCGTAACCCACGACCCAGTCCTGTAAGACGTCGGACTGTGGGATGTGCGTGGGATAAACTGTGTGCTCTGGTGAAGGAAGAGCACGACAGGTGAGAGAAACGAGTGGAATGACGGCGGTGATGCTTGTGAGAGTCTCACCTCATGGAAGGAGGTGGGAAAGAGAGGCACAATATAGTCGGACAGAACCACAACAACAAGGTTTGTAACTTTGTATATCCTTGTGTGTGTGTGTGCCTGACTTGGCCTTGGATGGTGTATCGTATAGGGATGGAGAAGATGGCGAGAATGAGCCCACTCACACACGCCTCTGGCCTCGCTCACACTCTCTGGCTCACGAACATTGGCATTATCACACCTTCCGGCATGGCAGGGCAGTATGGTGCTGGCATGGCGGCAAGCAGACTACCATGTCGTTGGGTCGGTTTCGCCATGGAGATAGATCCATGTTGGATATCCGAATGGTCTGATGATACCTTGCAGTCTCTGGCCCGATGCTAGAGAGTCATGCTAAGGTGTTAGAGGAGAGATGACGGACAACGCTTCAAGCAGTCAGTCAGCCTTTTCAGCCAGCTGGATCCGGTTAGACTATCGAACGGAGCGCCCTCTAGGTCTGCACGGATGCCAATACTATGTGTCGTGGATCACAGTTTCGACCTTTTTCTCGATCTGGAAGAAACAAACGAGCTGAAAATTTTATGGGGAGCTTGGGGAGCTCGAAACAAAAAGTTCCAGTCCTGTCTCATGCAAGCAATCTTTCCGGGGGCTGCGTGTCCAGGACTACACTGCCTCCGAATTCCATGCGAGGGTTGGGTCTGGGGCAGCAGCTAGTCTAGGCTACTGCTGGGATGTGAGAGAGAAAAATAGGATGGGGCTCCGGAGTGGGCGTCGAGTGGGCGTCAACGAGGCCCCCCCCCTCTCAACGCCTCTGTGTAACCAGCCGGGGCAGCTGGGCAAGCCACGCACCCATCATGCCCGTATTCCAGGGGATCCAAGAGGGGCAAGAGGGGGGGATTACTGGATTACTGGAGTGTTCCCCTGGCTGGTTCCCCTCCCCGCCCTCCAGCTGCATGTTCAATATCGAGGACAACGGCTCTCGTTGCTTTTCGTTATTTGCCTCTGGTCATCTTTTGTGTGAATCGGTCAATAGTTGCATGTAGGAACTTATTGCTGACCTACAGCAGCACAAGTTCGGCTGCCATCACGTCGTATACTTGGTATGTTTTACGGGGGCAGGCAAGATATTCGGGTAATTGGGCGTAAGACAGGCGATCAGAGACAGGCATAGCGTGATCTGGAACTCCATCTCAGTCCATCTGGAACAGGCCAGAGCCCGCGGAGATGGATGTTGGGAAAGCCTTGTGATGAGCGTTTGAAGGAATGTGCATTCCTTTGGAGTTCTCCCCGAGTCATTGATGCCAAAACATGAAGGAGATTTCATCTTGGGGCATCAAGATGGAAATAGGAGAACAAAAAGTTTCAGCCCCCAAGCCGTCGGTACTTGCAAACACCGGAGGTTTTCAGACTGGCGGGCAATTGTGGAACGCTGTCTCTCACAGTGTTTGTTTACACGACGAACCACACGGTGTTGAGGTTGCACTGCACTATCCTCTTATAGCCATCAATGACAGGCCGACAGCGCCTAACCGGGCGAGCCAAGACTGCTGTTGCACTAAAAACTGCAAGAGGAGCACTGCATGGAGGTGCCCAGATTGCAGGAGCAGACGAGAGAACTGCACAGGCAGAGACTGCGCCTGCACTGGCCTGGACTCAGCGGAATGGTCCCCTGTCATTTTTCGATCAAGTGTGCCGGTCGAGGTCGCTCTTTCTTCTCAATTCTCATCCTCTCCTTCATCCACCTCGTTGACCCCAGCCAAGCAAAGTAGTGAGCTGAATATGGACAATACGGAGACCAAGACTCCAAGAGAGGATACCAAGGCGACAGCCAACATGGTCGATATGGAGATGCGGTTCTGAACGGGTAATTTTCTTTGTCCCCGCCATTTCCATCCATCACCAACGCCAACAACACTGCCGCTTTTCTATGCATCACACAACTTGCACAAGTCTTCCATTGTCTTTGACATCGATTCACTGTTGCACTGGGCAGTGCCTGGCAGTGAGGTGACAGTCAAGCAACTAGACGAGGCAGATGAGCTCTCGGCTCTGAGACAAGCCTCGACGACAACCAAACAAAACCGTAGGCGCGACAGGTCGCAGAGTGGACGAGACTTTATTCGACTCGTCGACAAACCAGTGTTTGTGCAGTCCCTTTATTTCCACCGGCGTCGAGTCACCGCAGTATTGGTCAACCTCACCGCTTTGTATCCTTTGGACCTCCTTTGGGCCAACAAGACTGTCACGAGTTGCAACATACATATCCACTGAAAGATCCGTCGTCGTCTTCTCTTCCCTGGTGTTTGGTGTTGTCGACCGTCACACAACAGCACGACACCGCCGGATCCGCATTTCCCGTCAATCTTTGCCCTTCTTTGTCCTTTCCGCTTCTCATTTCACTTCGTATCCATCTTAATACTTGCGCGCCTGTCCTTTCCGCGTCTTTGCTGCACGCACTTACACTTCACTTATACTGTACTGCAAGGCCATCTGCTGCATAGCGCATTACCGCACGCACACACCTATCCCTACTTCCCGGTCATCAATCCCCCGATCTTGTGAACAATGGCGGACACGCCCACGTCCGACCAGTCGGAGCACCGGGCCAAGGTCCTCGATGAGGCCGGCTTCAAGTCGGGAAATGCCCCACCCCGGCGCCGATCCCGCAAGATCCTCTTCATTTCCATCGCCGCCGCCGCCGTCCTCGTCCTCGGTCTGGCCCTCGGACTCGGCCTGGGACTCGGTCTCAAGGACCACGGCGGCCGCGGGGATGACAACGAGCCCTCCACTCCGGGTCCCACCGAACCGCCCGTGACCCCCAACGGCACCGTCTGGCAGCCCGCCGTCGGCACCAAGTGGCAGATCATCCTCAACTCGGTCCTCGACGTGCCCGCCGCCAACGCCAAGACATCGCAGACCCTAGCCCCCGACGTGCCCGTCTGGGACTTTGACATGTTCATCCACCGCGACACCGACGTCGTCGCCAACCTGCACTCCCTCGGCAAGCGCGCCATCTGCTACTTCTCGGCCGGCTCCTACGAGCCCTACACGCCCGACAACGGCTCCTTCGTCGATGCCGACCTGGGCAAGACGATGGACGGCTGGCCCGACGAGAAGTGGCTGGACATCCGCCGCACCTCGGTCCGCAACATCATGATCAAGCGCCTGGACATTGCCGCCGCCATGAAGTGCGACGCCGTCGACCCCGACAACGTGGACGGCTACAACAACGACAACGGGCTGGGTCTGACCCAGCAGGACACCATTGATTTTGTCCGGTTCCTGGGCAAGGAGGCCTCCAAGCGCGGCATGGCCATGGGTCTCAAGAACGCCGGCGGCATCATCGATAATGTCCTCGACGTTGTTCAATTCTCCGTTAACGAGCAGTGTGCTCAGTATAACGAGTGCGACGTCTTTGAAAAGTTCACGGCGGCCGGCAAGCCCGTGTTCCATATCGAGTACCCTAGTGGCGCGCCAAAGTCTATCAAGCCCAAGGATAGCCAGAAGGCGTGCGGCGCGGCCGGCGCGGATAAGTTCAGTACTGTGTTGAAGAACATGGATCTAAATGCGTGGGTTGAGTATTGCGATGGACAGGTCGCCGAGACCAAGGTCGCGAGTAACCCCGATTCGGATGATTAGTCGGATGATTGAATGATTGAGTGATTGATGTCTTGGAGACGGACGGGATTCTTGGATAAGCTACCTACCTATCTTACTACCTTTACTATCTACCTGTATTGTACTGGGATCCATGGGGTGGGCCTTTGCATCAACAAAAGAGTCGCACTAGAACTTTGTTTTCGCTTCGTTTTCAGCTGTGGTTGTTGTTTATTGCTAGTAGTATGTATGTGTGTTCTGTACCTTCACTGTTCGTCACAATATGATGTACCTCATGTTTGTTTAGTTCGTTGTCACCATCATCACATGTGGTGTCGTGGTGTCGATGTTGATCACCACCCGACATCACACACCTTGCCCACAAAGCGGCGCGGCCCAGCACATCACAGCCCACATCTCACAGCTGAGCCCACTCACTGATGAGCCCAGCCCAGCAAGGCCCACGACAGCCTGTGCCCAGTGGCCAGCAAAACCCCGTATCTGTATGTACGTAGCCAAAAAGTGCAGATCATCACCACATTCCTTGGTCCGGGTCATCTCATGGTACGACTGCCATTCTTCACCGCAATCGTATCTTATCACGACGTCGGGTCGGGTCATCGAAAATCTTTTGCTTAAAGAGTGTTCGTTAAAGATATCACAAACATGAACACAATTTTGTTTACAATTCTTCCCCTCCGTCACCAGTCTTCTGCATCTTTGACATCATCACCTACGATTCAATTGCGCCCATCGCCGATACCAACACCCGTACCAACACCCGTATCTCTACAATCCTTCGGGCAACCTACCGGACCTACCTCCGTACCTCCCGTCCGTCCCGTATCGCATCGGGTGGGTGCACCACCGGTACCTTTACCAACAAACAACCTCCCTCACCACTTCAACACCAATCACCACCGGTCGGTCACCACTCAACAACTCCTCACCATCCACCATCCACAACCGCCAACACTCGCTCCTCACCTATACGAGAAAAAATGTCCACAATCCTCGTCCCCCTCTACATCTACCCCTCCTCTTGGTCCGGAAGCCTCGGCTGGTCCCCGCTCTTTTCCGCGCTCACCACGGCCTTGGCAAAAAACCCTTCCCTAGAGTTTTTGGTGGTCATCAACCCCGGCAACGGACCGGGGCCGGACTACCCGATCCCGAACGCCGATTACCGCGCGGCTCTCTCTGCGCTTTCGGACTTGAGGAAGTACCCCAATGTGAAGGTTATCGGGTACGTGCATTGCAGTTATGGGACGAGGGATGTGGGGGAAGTACGGAAGGATGTGGAGGGGTATTTGGGGTTTTTTTTTTTTTTTTTTTTTTTTTTTTTTTTTTTTTTTTTTTTTTTGTGTTTTGGTTTGTCTTTTTGGCCTTGCGTTTGGTTGGTGTTGGTGTTGATCTGGGGACGAAAAAAAAAATGTTTGGGGATTGGATTCGAAGTTTCGAACTGGACTGGACTGGACTCAAACTGGGGCGATCGAGATGCGATCACTGGGATCATCGCCATCACATGACCATCAAGCATCCGCGGCATCATCATCAGGATCACTGGCATCGCATCGCTGGCAATCACCAGCTCTATCAGCGCAGTCCAGCCCGGCACCCGGAAAGGGCATTCTTACAGCGCCGCTGAGCCGCCGATCACTGAGAACAATAGCTCTTATGATCGCCGGCGCTTGGACACGCCTTGACCCCGGCCGGGGTTCGGAACACGCACTTGAGCCTGGAACTGCTATGATCAGCGGTACCAGGGATGACCCCAGCTCTCGCGCTCGGTTGTCCTTGGGCCCTTCCTTGCTTCTTGTTTGGTGTTTGATCCAGTGGAGCCTCTCCGCCGACAACAACAACAACAACAACAACAACAACAACAACAACAACAACAACAACAACAACAACAACCCTGACCCGCCGCCGCGACCCGCCCACTCGCCGTGAACACGCAATTTCTCGGGTCCAAAGTTACCCGGAGGGTCGGGTAACCCGAGCGGTGCCAGCGATCAAGGTTGTTCGAATCTTTCAGACGAAAAAAGTCTGCACTCTGCTCCTCTTCGGGACTGAAAACAACAAACTGGGAACAGTCGTCCCGGGAGATTGGACATCGTCCACTCTGACGGGTCAGGCAGCTTTGCTTGCCCCGAAGGACACAGGCAGATTCCCAGCTCTCAGTCAGTCAGTTTAACAGGATTGGCAGTGGTGCAGGGTCCCTAAAACAAAACTTCGGATAAGAACCGGGAAACCTACCGGAAGCCGACCGGGGACCCCAACTCTCGACTGTCCGAGTGTCTGGAACACATCCCTCCAGTTCATCCCTTCTTCTCTGTTTCTTTGCTTTCTTGGGAAAAACTTGGCCTCCACTTCTTTTTCGAATGCGGCCTCCTCCACCTGGGGAATTGGCACATGACTCAAGATCGGAGCTGTCAACTGGAGCTTTGCTGAGCTTGCTGAGAGACCCCCCCACCTTCGTTTTCGGTTCGGGCACGAAGAAGAAAGACTGAAACTTCAGTTGGCATTGCGTTGTTCCGAACCAAAAGCCCTTGAACCTTGCTCTATCCTCGAGACTCTGGAGCACACTAGTGTTTCTCCAGTTGTTTCCATAATTGAGCTTTCAGCGGGTTTCGGGGGGGAAACGGGCCTTGTGTGGAGCGGTCAGTGTCTCGGCGGAAAGCCAACCGAGATTTTCCAAAGCGAAACTTGCTTTTTTTGGAAATTTTTGACGACTCCGCTCCGACTCGGTTCGGCCCCACGAAGATCTTGGCGGGAGGATCTCAAAAACTCTGTCTTGTGGGGTCCTCGTCCTTGCTCGCTCGCTCAAAATGACTGGGACAGGGAACCTTTGAAGGATCCTGGCGATCGATACGAGATATCGTGCAGCGCACGAGCCCACTTCTGTGTTTCGTCCCACTTCCCGCTTTGTGTATCAGTCGTACCAAAGTTACCATACGCACCGCTTGTAAGATTCGTACTGACTTTTCATCTCGTGAAACAAACAGGCGATCCGCTTGGACGGCATCTTTGTCGACGAAGTCCCAACAGACGCCAAGTATCTCGACTACCTCCAGCGCATAACAGACACTGTACGGTCCGGCTTTACTGGGGTTGCATCTCGCCGGAGCCATTGTAACAACAGCAGCAACAACAACGACAACAGTTCTTTGTCAGCACCATCAGCATCATCGCCAACATCCTCAACAACAGGACCAGGTATCGTGATCCACAACCCAGGCATCTTCCCCTCGTCCGACTCGTCCGACGCCTTCTTCTCGCCTCGCCTGGTTGATTACGTGGTGGTGTTCGAGAACTGCCTCGCCGCCTGGTGGGACTCGGGTGACTATGTCAGCGCTAACCTCGCTCTCTTGACGCCCGAGAAGCGGGCGAAAGCGATAGCGGTTGCTCACACTTGCGGCTGTGGTCCAAAAAGTCAGGCAGGTGATAGCAGTGGCGGCCGCCCCCAGCAGCAAGATTCAGAAGGTCATCACACCGACGGAGACAAGGCCGAAAACAGTGAAAAGGATGCCATCAAGAAGAATGTACAGAACTTCCTGAACGAGGTGGTCACACAACATAAACTTGCCGGACACTTTGCCACGTCTGCTACCGACTATGCGACGTGGTGCTCGGGTTGGGAAGGCTACGTGGAGGTGGCGTGTGACTTGGCGGCAGCAACATGTTGATTCCGATGGATGAGGCCAGCGAGGGAGGGCTTCATGGCTGAATCGGGTTTGTTGTGTGTGCCTCTCGCAAGTAGATAGATCACGCCGTAGGCTGTATACATAGTAGTTGGATAACCGGAATAGACAGGTGTAGAATCTCCACAAGAGGCACTATCTTGATGCATTTGGTAGCGGGTTTCGGCACGTCGTTGGGTCTTACTGTGTTCATGATCGGGCTGAGATAGAATGCTCTTTCGGGCTTGTTGGCCATGATTTTTCTTTCATGGCGGAGGTTTTCTCCATGCCTCGTCTGATTTCTCCCGTCAGTATGTGTCAACCTGTCAGACTTCGAGAAAGCACGCTCCGCCGGTATGGCTGTACGACGTGTACATAGCCATGTACGCATGCCCGACAAGCTCGTAAACCGGGTAAACTGAGCCGGTTGAACCGTCCTGCTGGTGCCTGGTATTGGCGGCCGGTGCGTCCGGTTGAACTCAGGGCGTACGAAAACAACTACCGGCGTACAGACAGCATAGGTACAAGCGGGCGACGCTATATTAGGATGGATTGGTGGTGAGATCTCGGCGAGAGCAGGATGTTCTTACACGCCGCAAAATATCACAGTGGTGAAGGGTTGAAATCGGGAAACACAAAACCGAACGGCACAATGGCACACAAGGCAAATTGTTAAGGCAAGATGTGCTGTTCACAGTATCGTGCAGCGCATATTCATGCCTACCTCCAACGTAAGCTGCATTGATACAGCCCTGGGGCAGGCCACCAACAGGCCATTGGTGAGATGGCTTTGGTGCCTTTCAGTGCATTTGGCACACCGATCTCATGTGTGGCGTGTTGCACGGCGTCTACCCCGTATGGGGTACGTCGCAATATGCTCGTATGCGGTCAAGGGCCAAGAAAAGAAATGTTCAGGAATATTTTCGTTTTTCGATGCAAAACCCTGGATATGGCGTTGTCGGGTTGCCAGAATGGTGAAGTGGTGTCCTTGGTGTTCTATGGCTGGCTGAACCGCGCGCAGGCCAACCTCATGCTGTAACGCAGGACTGACAGGGGCCGTCGAGGCACCCGAGGTGAGAGGAGGGGGCACCGGGCAATGAGACACTTCCGTGATGCTCGCCCACACGGACACCACCCAACCCAGCTTCCACCAGTATGCGTGTCTCGGGATGTCGGTGTGGCTGTGGCAATGTGCCTGGTTCTCCTTTCTGCCCTTGCGTGCCCCGTGGTGCGCCCCGGCCTGTTGGTGCCTTGCCTGGTGTTGTGTGGGCGTTGCCGGCCCGCTCCCGTGTTGCGACTTGTGGCCAGCCCCGCCAGCTGAACTCAAAGAGCCTCTGTTGACCACCTCGACGACATCGTTTTTACATCAGTCAGCAACCAGCTGTGAGTGGACGTCGGCTGTCGTGATCATGGTCATCGCACACAAAAGTCTTTACGAGCTTCGTTTCTGTTGTGACACGTTGGACGAAACCCGAAAGCCCCGAAAACCCGATGGCGACAACAGAGCTGGAACTTGGGCAACTGCCTTTCTGTGACTCTGTGGCGAGCTGTCTGCGCAAAACGAACGAGTCTGCATCTAGAAGTGACAGACCAGAAAAACTTGAAGGACGCGTGGGATTTGTGCGATTCAGTGCAGACCGGCAGCGCTGTGAATGGTGAATGGCATGCCCTGTAAGCCGGCGCTGTTCTGTATCAAGACGTGCTATTCTCTCACTGCAGCATGCGGTCGTCCCAATAGTAGCGCCCCAATCCCGATGGACAGCTCAACCCACGCCGCCCACGCTGCCAGGTGGTTGGCCTTCAGCCCTGCCCGAAAACGTCAACTCATGACGGCCGCCCATCACGTAATTGTATTGTAGTGGACTGGTACTGGCTGGCGAGGCTCCGCGTGGGTTCTCCGAACGTGGGCGTTGCTCTGTGGCCCTTTATGCGGGCACCATCACCATCGAGACCGCACCACCGCATCGAGAACTAGCTGCCGAAGAACGTCTGGACCTTGGAGCCTGCGACTAGCCGGGGATGCTTGTTCGGGGGTGACGAATTTTTCGACGTATTCTGGCTCGACTCCGGTTGCTAGACTGGATCGATAGTCTCGTTCGATAGTCGGTGTCGCCTCCAGCTGAAGAACCGAAAGTGTCGCGATGGTATAGAGTCTAGACATCCGGGGACGGTGACTGTGGGACGGCCGAAACAACAACAGCCCGGAGTACCTGCTAGGGCTGACTACCTTAACTCGCTGTCGCACCCCTGTTTACGCAAGTAACTGTGTACTCCAGTACATGAGTATTCGGAGGAGTCGGTCTGGCTGAAGGCAGTGTAGGAAGAAGGTTGGTTGGTGCCATAGTGGGATGACATTAGAACATAGATGGCGGCATCCCGCCTCGAGAATTCGGTTTGGGGGTTTGAAAGTTTCTGTTGAAGATTCCTTAGCAGACACACAGACACTCAGACACACTTGCCCAACATGAAGTTCTCCCTGTCTATTGTTCTTGCTGCCTTTGCCCTGCAGTCCACTGCCCTCTTGGTGCCTAGGGACGCTCTTTCCTCAAACTTGGGCTCTGGTCTTGCACCTGGAGCTGCCAACATCCTTCCTCTCGAGGTTCGGGCTGGCAAGGGCAAGGGCAAGCACACGCACGCCCATGGAGTACGGCCCAACTTCCGCAAGCCGTGCAAGAGCTTGCCATCGAACTGCCCCCCTTTCCTGAACCAGAAGGCCGTAAGTGCCCCCCCAAGACGATATTACTTGCCTAGAACGGTGTGTTGACGTTTGACTCCTTCCTTGTCAACAGATGTGCGAATGCAAGGCCGCCGCAACAGTCGCTTCCTACTTGGAGTCCGAGAGAGGATGCCCAAAGCCGTCTCAAAAGGTAAGCCTCATGACTGCCATCCTGTTCTGGTCCGATCTTGGATCTCGAATGAAAACTAACGATCGTGCGTTAGGCGTGCTGATCCAGAGTGCGATGTAACTCTGTTTTGACGAAGTGACGGAATGTTGATGGGATTGGCTAGGTATGGTTACAGTGGACTTCTATATTAATTGTTAGGGCATTACGACATGTCTCTGTCATTTGGAGAAACTGAAAGACATCATGTCAAAGTTGGAGTTCAGGTTGGACACAAATTGGGAGAAACTTCAATGCAGCAAAATAAACAAATGCAAACAAACATCATGAATGCACTCATGCGATCTCTTGTCGTCGGGTAGCTGCAGTGCCCCCAGTGTCAGCAAAGGATGTATAGAAGCTTAAGATGACATGCTTCCGTAGTACAGCATCTGTTCTTCATCGCCATCACCCGTCAGCAACGGCATGAATGGATGGAAGGCTTGGAGGATTCAAGTCCATGTGCAAGTGTCTCGTTCTGACTGTTGAAACTTGTGTGGCCATCAAGGTGCACATGGCTGACTTACACCGTCGGAGGCATTGAGGGGCACCTGCGCGGGGTAATTGCAGCTACAGGAGCTTAACGCGCTATAACTGCAAGGGATGCTCCTAACACGTCTCCAAGGAACCGAAACGCAAAACTGTTAAGACATGCTACGAAATGAGGGACAGCAAAGCATTAACAGCCGTCTGCGCCCTCAACACCACGATTTGTTAATGAGTATCACATCCGGACTTAAATTACTGTACTGGTAGGGCAGGCGCGAGGATAAGACATGGCCACCGTGACTGCCAAAATCGGAGGTTGGAACAGGAGAGGAGAGTGAAAAGTTTTCTTCCGACGTCAATCCGTCAACTATCATCATCAATCAGAGTATCCACAGTCACAACAACAAAAAGAACCGAAGGAACAAAATCATGCCTGCGACCAGCGACCCTTTTGTTCAATGTAGCCCGGGAGCGAATAACACCAACCAAAAAAAGAAACATCCCAAAGATGCCAACCGGATATTTTCCCATCCAAAAAGCCAGACCCAAACAGTCGAGAGAAACAGACGAATAAGAAACACGCCAACAACTCGCTTCGCTTCGCCATTGCGCTCGGGATATCTATCATCAACCAAAGAGAAAGGGGGGGACGGGAGGAAGGGATCAACGTCATGACGTCCGTCACGACCTCAACGCTACCTTGGACACGTAGTTCCATAGGTCAGCAGCGCACTTGGTGATGCTCTCGCGAGTCGACCACCCGAGCTCCTTAGCCGCACGCTCCGTCGAAGCGACACACATGCCGACATCGCCAGGCCGCCTGTCAACGAGGGCGAGGGGGATCTCACGACCAGCCGCCTGCTCCAAGCTGCGAACCGCCTCGAGAACCGTCGTGCCCGTACCGCTGCCGAGATTGAAGGTCGAGAATCCGTTGCCCTTCTTCGAGTTCCAGTTGAGCGCCGCAATGTGTCCACGGGCAACATCGAGAACGTGAATAAAGTCGCGAATCGCAGTACCGTCACGAGTCGGCCAGTCAGATCCGAATACATTGAGGTTCGAGCGGTCGCCCTTGAGGACCTGCGTCAGCACTGGGAAGAGGTTGGTCGGCTCCCCGCGCGGGCTCTCGCCCAACACACCAGAAGGGTCGCATCCAACGGGGTTAAAGTAACGGAGCGCAACAATTCGCCAATCAGGGTCCGCCTCGGCCACATCCGCCAGGATCGCTTCTCCAAAGTATTTGGTGCGCGCATACGGGCACGACAAACCCTCAATGGTCGGCTCAACGATGGTCGTCTCCCCGGCCTCGTTCTGTGTCTTGACCTGGTGGTGCACGAGGTCCTCCTCCTTCAGTGGCAGGCCGGCGTTGGCCTTGGATCCGTACACGGTGGCCGAGCTGCTAAAGATAAAGTTGCGGATGTTGAAACGCTCCAGCTCCTGAAGCAGGTTGACCAGCCCACACACGTTGTTGCGATAGTAGCGCAGGGGCTGCTTGATGCTTTCAACGACCGACTTGTATGCCGCAAAGTGGATCACCCCCGCAATCCGGGACTGGTACGACACAACCTGCTTGCCCGACGTAGCGTCCACCGTCACCACCAAGTTGCTGTATCTCTCCAGGAGAACATGCATCGCCTTGCTGCGGTAGTCGACGCGGAAGAAGCGAAGACGGGGCATGGGAACGTTGTTGACCTTGCAGTGATGGGCCGCCAGCATCTTGACGTTCTTCAGAACGGTCTTGTAGCTGTTGCTCAGGTTGTCCACCACGATAACTGCGTACTCGTCGTTAGTATACTTGCTCTCACAACACCGCCGTCATCAGCACTCACCATTGTGTCCCTCACGAAGCAACTCAAGTGTTGTGTGGGAGCCGATATACCCAAGACCACCAATCACCATAATGTACTTCTCCGATCCATCGGCCGGCGCCTGTGTTGTCGACCTCTCCTCGAGGAGGGCATCTTCGGACGGCAGATCAAAGTCGAATTCCTCATCGGACAGCGCAGGAGTGGTAAGCGGCGAGCTGCCGGCGGAATAGTCGCGGGATGACGAAGACAGATACTCTTCAGAGAGGTCCTGATCTTGGACATGATCTCCAAGATCAAAGCGTGAACTCGAAGTGCTCAACATGATGAATCTGAACAAGAGCTTATGAGAAGACTCGCAGTGTAGGATTGATGAGCGAGTGTGAGTCAAGGATGGGGACGATCACTGGCCTTTTCTGGAGGAGCTGCGTCGAGGGCTTTTATCAAGAAGAGCCTTAGTTGGTGACAGCGCATAAAAAAGAACCAACAAGACGGCAACACCCTTCTCAGTCAGCAAACCTTTTCATCAACACCAAACAAACAGCCAGCGCTAGAAGGCCCGATCGACCCGATACGGTTACATCCTGGAAGCCGGCGGGAGGGCGGCGAGTGTCAAGCTGAGATTATGCTAGGACGGCGAGTGTCAAGCTGAGATTATGCCAGCGCGCCTGTGCTAGCGCATCGTGGCTCCATGTTCCTCCATGTGTGTCATGCTCTCGTCATGAACCCAATCCATTTTCGTTCGGCAAGACCGTATCAAACCTAGCCCGAATGGCAACAGATGCTCGACATGCCATCCACCGGAGACCCCTTGGCACAGCTGAAGCAAATCTCTGACCCGTAGACTCCTCTGGGCTCCGCCAGTCCCGCCGGATCCCAGCCGGATGGCACTGGCCGACATCACCTAGACCATTGATGGCGCTATGCAAGTGAGGAAATTGAAGGAATGAATGGCATCAAACTCGTTGTAACGCTACTATTGTCACCAGCCGTTTCCGGTCCCACGTCCCACTTTGACGCCTGCGTTGTGCATATATCCAATGTACTACGCTACAGGCTGCCACTACGAGCAACTCAGCCGAGGAATGAGCTGGACAGATGATCCCAGACGCTAATACAATTCGAAGGGGCATGGGGGCGGGTGAGTCGGGATCTCGGGGGGCTCATCTCATACGGGGGCACACCACAGACAAGCACAGGCACAGTAAACTCACATTGTCGAACAATTGTGAGGTTCCTGAATCTGCAGCAAAACCCCGAAACCCCTATTCTGATGCCAGGCACCAGCATCATCAGTCCCGAATAGTGAGACACACTGGAGCATCAACCTTATCACCCTCTAGAAAACAAAATGAGGCTCTCTCTTGGCTTTGTGGCTTTCCATGCTTCTTTCTTGGCTCACTGGCCTCACCGAGGCAACCGCAGTAAGAGATGTGGTCGAATCAGAGCTTACTCTTGTAGCCACTATCACAGATTTCAAGACATTGGGTCTCAAAGAGCACCTTTACCCTCACATACAATACACTTCCCGAAGCCCGCCAGACCCGGATTTCAACAACGGAACTCGGAACAGGAAAACAGGAAAACAGGAAACCCTACTCACCTGAAATCGGGTTCTCGCTGTAGCGATCTCGCAAACCCATTCCTGAGGGCTCTTTGCGCCTTGTTTAGCAACTGAGATCTGCCGAACACGAAGCGAGCCGGTGCTCTTGTCCGTGGTGATCGACTGCGGTGCTGGCGACTTGGCCAATGTGCTGCTCATCTTAGTCCAGGCAGTCCTACCGTGTAACAGGATTGGATCTGACTGGGTTTTAAATATGGAAATGGGATACAGTTCGGAGCATGACACCAAGTTGAGTGAAGTCGCGAGCAGTCGATGTTGGAAAAGCCAATGACAGGCCCTGGCTCTCGCTTCCCCACTGTAACCGTATCGACTTGTCGAATGGTTGTCCGTGGCGTCCTTCTGGCGGCGGAGGTGGCGGGGGATCGTTCGCCGGGATCACGGCTCGGACGACGTCTTGGCCCTTGTTGGCCATAGGGCACAGCTTGGCGACTTCCTGACTGCATGAATGTGATGACGGGAGAGGCATGAATTGGCCGGGCATCAGTGAGTTTTTTCTGTCACAAATTCTTTCAGATTCCTGTTGACATTGGAGTTTCGACGTGAAACTTTTTCCAGTTTGGGTTGGGTTGTTTCCACTACCCACCCAGGCACCTCTCCAGGGCCACCCTACCATGCCTCCTCCCTTTTTCGGATCCTGGCCAGCCACCCACGTCGCTGTCAAAGCAACATGAAGGGTCGCGGCGTGGCCCCTTCCTTGTATTTACCGTGACGATGCTAGCAACTTTTGTGTAGCATTCTGGGCCCATCTGGTCATGGCATCTCTCCGACTCACACTGCGATCAGATCATCTCGATCGATAGTGTGGTCGATAGTGTGGCCTTGTTGAAATTTCTGTCCCAATATCACCGACGCTTGGATATCAGCATCAGAACACTCGGTTCCCAACAGTGTCTGGACCCAAGAACCAGAAACCTTCGCGCTGACACAAGCGGCTGGCCGACTGGGGCACATGGAGATTCGTTCGCTACCAGAATGTCGGAAGGTAATAAACGCCGTCATGGATCCCATACTAAAAGGTCTCAGAAGGCGTACAGGGGTCATAATCAGATCTTGCGGTTTCCTTGAAATTCCGATTACACTAGCAGGGCATAGCGCACCCCAGCTGAGCTGTTGTTGGTCTCTCCACTGTCGCCGAAAGCCCCTGCGATGTTCGGAACTGTGGAGAAACACCCGTATTTACCATGCTCGGTACGACGATACACGGCCGCCGGCCGGACAACCTTGTACACGTGTACCGCTACGACATGCGGCTCGTTTGGCTTCCACCAACCAAGATCCGCCTATTCTTGGATTCGAGAACATGGACCCCTGCCATTACAAAGGCCTCGGGAGGCCGGCACTAGAGGCAGAGACTGCCAGCGGTGGGAGGGGCTTGAGCCACCTTTCTCTGTGACAGACGTCAAATTACACCTGCGCCGCCAGTACCACGACAGACTGCGCACTGACAGAATTCGAGACGCACGCGAGCCGCTGGATGGATGGGAAACGACCTGAAATAGGAAAATGGAGACGGGCCAAGAGGCACCAGGAGGCCCAGAGTGTCAAGCTACACAAGCCTACCCAAGAGTGCTTTAAGCAGCCAAGCATTCGCTAATATGGTGCGATCCGCAAAGCGGACGAAGCTTTCTGACAGACAACGAATGAGGCGCTCACTGAGGTGACAAGGCGGTGGTCCCGGCGCGTATACGAATTGGGTACTAGTTATCCCTCTTCGTAAAAAACGAACCGATGGCCAGCGCCTACACGTTACGAATCGGGAACATTACATACTGCAATTCCTAGATCGAAATCGGTTGAGCAAACGCTGTGGTACGCCCGGGGTGTCAAGATGGCCATCCCTGGATCCACCACCTTGCAACCGCAAGTGCATGATGGCTCGCCCCTTCTCTCAGGTACTCGACTGTTCTTTGCTGGCGCTGGGTTCCAGCCGAGCCCCGGTTCAGCGGATGGCTCACCCCCAGGGTATGATCGCGTACGAGGTTTGTTTGGTACCAGTCGGTGATACGGTACCATGCCTCGTCGTCGTCCTTCCCCCTCTGTTCGGTGTGGGTCGGGCATGGCGACATGGTTTGGTGGTGGCCGCCGCCCGGTGCCGCTTGAACTCGAGACCGACTAGAACGCCCCGGCTTTTCAACTTCACTTTGTGAGGCTGTGAAAACAATTTTGTCCAGGGTTACATGCTTTCTCTCCCCTTCCATTGCTTTGCACCAAAGCATCACTTGCAGACGGGACCCCTTCCTGTCTTCCATCTGGACCTTATTCTTGGTCCGTCTGCTCTCTTTCAGCACGCCTCTCGGTTCAATAGCATGTCCTTGTGGCGATGATCACTCGTTAGCTTTTTACTGTACACATCGCCGTCCATCGATAATCGTTAATCCTAATCGATTCCATCAGAAGGGACTTTGCTGTTTCGACATCCACACATGTTCTTTGCCTAGGATTCCACCTGGCCAGTCCTTTACACGTCACGTCTTCCATCAGTTTCACATAGCCGTTGCTGCCGTCACTGGGTATCGCCATTGACTGGCAATGGCTTCCTTCTTTCCACCCCCGGGGGCCGGGGACCCAGTCCTGCAGATATGCAACAACGATAACAACACCGACCGTCTGGTCTACTGCAACAAGATACTGCCCTCAGAAGAGAGGTTACGGACCTCATGGCAGCGGGGCACATTGATAGTGGGAATCGTAGGGCTGGCTCTTCCCGTGCTACTATCGGTGATCCTAACAATATACCATCGTCTGCGTCAGTCAATATCAGACAGTTACACCAAGTAAGTTCACCCGTGTCTCAACCTCCCGTCTTGTCCTGAATGCCATCACCCATGCCATCCTTTTCATGATATTGCCCATGGTATTAACATGCACAATAGGAGGAAACGCAAATCACCTTCCGAAAGGAAGAACCCAGGCTCACCACCGTCGCGGCCTGAGTTCAAGATCCCGTCCTCAACCAAGACTTTCCAATTCTTGGATGGCGGTGTATCAGGCCATCGTAGCGTCGCCGCCCAGCAATTGGTAGGGGGGACTGTTTACATCAGTCCCTTACCGTCGTGCACGGACCCTACCCCCTTCCAACCCCTTCAAGCTACCCCAACCCAGGACATTATTCGTCTCGGGTTGGTTGACGCCAAGGACGTTTCACCTGCCGATCTTCCGGCGTGGGAGACGCACATTTCCGACTTCATCCTAAGCGATGACGTTTCGGGGGTTGTCTTGAAGGTAGCGGACCTCGCTAAGGAGGATGAGGAGACGGCGGCGAGTCTGTTTGCCCGGCTACATCAGCGGGCGGTGCCGATCGTCCTTGACCTCGGCCTTGAGGAGGAGACCGAGTTTGTGAACAATGTTGACTTCTCGGGCCTGGTGGGAGTCATCGTTGAGAATGCCTGTATCCTGCCCAATGGCGACAGGCGGGATTACTTCCGCTCGGAGAAGTTGAGGGAGCTCATGAACAAGTGTGCCAAGGAGAGGCTGGAGCGCCCGCACTTCTTCGTTGCCTTCCACGATCTCTGGGAGCAGCAGCCTTCTGTGGCTGTCGTGTGCAGAGGTGAGAAGGTCGCGAGCCATTTTGAGGCTGTTTATCAGCATGGCCCTCGACATGTGGCGAGTGGTCTGAAGATGACCCAGTCTCCTGTGAGCGGCTTTGAGTATCTGCGAAAGCCTGAGACTTCTGATGTGAGTTATCCCGATGAGTGCAATCGATTCCCTGTAATACGAAAGCTAACAAGAGTGGTCTAGCTTCAAACTGCGTGGTTGCAGCAAAAGAAAAAGGTTTACGTTGGCGATGACAATGAGCTTATTGACCAGACTTCACGACTTGACGTTGATAGAATCGCGTCGATCGTCCCTGACGTCAAGAAGCTGTTGCAGCCCGTTGAGCAAACCACGCAGAAGCAGGAGTGGTGGTCTGACGAACCAGAGCTCTGCTTCCCGCCCCCCTATCGCGAGGTGGCGCCTGCAAGGGACGAGTTCTGGGAGTACGACCACAGAGGCGAGGCGCTTTCAGCCTTGGGATGCATTCCACTCACTGCGTCGGCAACCGACATGCAATACGAGGCTATCTTGGCGACGCAGACCCATCTGCGCGATTTGAACATGCTGCAAAGGCTGCGTCCTGCCGAAGTCGATAAGCTGGTCATGGCTTATCGCAACTTCCAGCAAGAGACCGCTCATCCTCACCTGTTCACTCCTCTTGTTGAGGGCCTTGTCGAAGGCAAAGTTTGCGTCTACAAGGGCCTCGATACCGGCTTCAAGGTCCCCGATGGCGAGGCTCACTTCTGGGGTATCTCTGTTCCTCGTTCCGAGGATGGCGACGTCGACATCTTCGTTTCGAGGAGCAATCCCAGTGATGTCGCGACCATTCTCCACATCTGGCTGGCTCACAATGGCATTGCACGCGTGGATAGGTACGAGGAGGAGCTGCGCCTGGAGAACAACATGGGCTCTGATCTGCCTCTGCCTACCAGCATCCAGACGGCCATCAACATGTGCTCTCCTTCCGAGGTTCTCTTCTTCTTGCAGCAGTTGCAAGTTAGCCGCTTGACGCATCCCTTCCGTATCGTCATGGAGGCCTACTGCCGAGCTGTTCTCCTGGACGAGTCCTCTACCATTGCCTGGAACGACGCTCACTGCCGCCTTTACCTCGAGGGCAAAGTCTCTATGAGGGATCTCCTCGAGCGGAGACAGACAGAGTTCGTCCGCATGGGTGCTACTGCCCTTCCCACCGCTGATGGCCTCGTGGCTGTTGCTACGGCCATCGAGCAGCGTGTCCGTGAATCCCTCTACTCTGGAAATGTCGATGCGCTCAACGCCATCAGGAACCCCCTAGCACATGCTCTGGATCCTATGAACCAGTACCATGACAACAAGTTCGTCGATGTTAACACTGATCTGATCGCTCTCATGTTCTTCACCACTGTTCGCAAGCTTGCTCTGGAGGATGTCTACCTCGAGGCCACAGATCACTGCCCCCTTTTCTCGCAGGCTGACCAAGCAGCTGTTTTCGCTGAACTGTGGGTGCTTGGTTCTCAGTGCGAGGCCTTCTTCGGCATGCACCCGCGTGCCCTTGGCAAGATCATTTACGACCAGTACACAGCCTATCTTCGCAAGAACCCGCCTCCTACTCCTTCGGATGACGGCGACCGCAATGGCCATATGACTGTATATTCCAAGCCTAAGCCTTCTCAGAGAGAGCCCGGTGATGAGTACGAGGATCCTGCTCGCCGTGGCTTCAGGGACCGCATGAAGCTCAGCTACTTCCGTGAGAAGCTCGCTGACTTTGGCGCTCTCTCCATCTTCTGCATGCCTGCTATTCTGGATATCCTGCTTCTCACCTTCGTCGGCCGCGGTCTGTTCATGACTGCCTACATGGGCGATGACAATATATTTGCTGCTTGCTACGGTCTTTTGATCGCTTTGCTTATCTCCGCTGGTGTTACCGGCTGGGTTGGCAGTATCGGTAACTACTACCTCTGCAACTTCGCGTACACCAACATGGTCTTCTTCCACGCTCAGCGCCTCTCCGGTGGCTTCGTGTTGACCTTGTTGGTTGGTCTGGTCGGGTTCATCGTGTTCACTGTCAAGACTTCCGTCTACGCTGGTCTCGTCTTCTTCGGATATCTCGTGCTCCTTGCGACCTACCTCAACGTTCTTGGTATCATGGCTACCATGCACCAGGAGGGAAGCCCCTTGACTTCGGGTCGCAGCGTACTCTGGAGAACCCTCCCGCTGCTTCTCATCTCACCTGCCCTTTCATCCTTCGTCAACGGCAAGGATATCGCGATCTACCTCTCTGTCGGATACGGCTTCCTCGTGTTGCTCATCTTCCAGTACCGCAAGTTGTGCCACGAGTGGATGGGCTGGCTCAGCAACATCCCCAAGTTTACTGAGGCTGACATTCACTCCTGGTATGAGCACCGCATGAGCCAGAGCTCGGTCGTGAGCCCCACCGAGAAGAGCAACGCGGATGAGACCAAGAAGCTTGCTCTCCAAGCTTTCCGAGATGCCATCAAGAGACAACAGGGCCGCGTCTTTGGCGCTGCTCCTGATGCCTTGATCCACAAGGTTGCCGAGGGTTTGCCCTACATCAACTGGATCCTTCGCATGGAAGGCCCTCCTGAGGAGGTTGTCGATGTCTTCTCGCCCCCTTGGTTCGCCCAGCTCGCCGAAGCCCAGAAGAAGCGGCTCCAGATGTCCCAGGGTCTCAAGGAGCACAGCGTCTTTTTCCTCTTCCGCCAGGCTCGCTACGATATCGGCCAGAACGTCGGCCTTTTCCTCGTCTGCTTGATGGATCGTTGGGTTAGCGTCATCATGTCTGGTAGCGGTATTGCGAACGTGTTCCCCAACTTCACTTCGCGCTACGCCATCTGCTTCGCCATTCTGTACTTCTGTCTGTCCATCATGGTTCTCGACATTACCCTCAAGAAGTACTGGTCGTTCAGCTACGATCTTCCCAAGGGCATCCTCTCTAGCGATGCCGAGCTGTTCGCTCTCAGGCAGAAGTGGCAACAGACTCGCCGAAACAAGTACATCGGCGCGCTCCTCACCCTCGCCACCAGGCTTTTGGCCACCTTTGGTTTGACCACCATTGCCGTCTGGCTGTTTGTTGAGGAGGCCCAGATCCTGGCGCTGTACTACCTGTACTGCCTCGGTTATACTGGAGTTATGGTCTTCCAGTTCAACCGCTGCTTTACGACCAGCGTCCGCGCCCACGTTCTTTCCATCCTCATCTCCGCCGTCATCGGTTTCATCGTCGGCTGCCTGCTCTACCTGATGCCCAAGGGCAAGATCGTCTCAGTGGACGTGATCGGCCTCTGCGTCGCTTCCGTCTTTGCTGCCGTGTCTACCTCGTACTGGGCCATCAGGAAGCCCAAGCAGATGGATCTCAAGGAGGATGGCGCCAACGGCGATAAGCCCAACACCTGGAAGCAGCACAAGATTGGACATTCTGAGAACTCGTTTACTGGAAGAAAGCCCGCTCAGGTCAAGGATCTTCCTGGAGATCTACTCCTTGCTAAGCAGGAGACACCCTTGGCTCGCTCGGTCTCGGAGACCCTTCGCGATGGTCAGAGCAACTTCCCCGGGAACTCGGAGACGGTTTCCTGGAGGGAAGATGTTCTCAACACTGCGTTGGCCATGTGGCTAGACGAGAAGGTTCGCGTCACTGTCTGCCCTCGCGGAACTTTCTTGGATGCCGGACTCAGCGAATGCGTCTCTTTCAGCGAGCTCAAGGACGATGAGTTGCACATCACTGTTGGTTTCCTTCCTGAAGAGGAAGCCAACTTGGCGACGTGGCAGCCTCTTCTCGCTTGCATGATCGGTGAAGCTATCCTCTACCACACTGCCCGCGGCATTATCGGTTTGGATACCGCTAAGGCCGTCCACGCTGAGCACATCCTTTCCGGTGCTGATCGTTCCTTCACCGTCTCCAAGAGAATCGCCTTCCAGCTTGCTACTGAGGACAGACAGGGTCTTTACAGGATCCGCGAGCAGACCAACCAGGAGCTGATGAAGCACCTTTGCCTTGAGACCAGCATCGACTCCGAGTGGGTGTCGCTTCCTCGTCCAGTCCAGGAGACCATCCTCTCTCGTATCCAGGGCATGTCTGCCTCGCAGTCTCGCGACTTTCCCACCTGGATGGAAGAAAAGGGCGTCGACCTCCGATGCAGCAACTTCCACGTCAAGCTCTGCCTCGAACTCTACCTGATGGCCGGCGAGCGCGTGATGATGTACAACTCTGCCTTCAACACCTCCACTGACACCCTCTGCTACTTGCCTGAGCCTGACAGCGAGAGCCAAGAGACCTCGCCTCTCATGGACAACGGAAAGAAGGGCAAGCACCTGCACTGGACTCACAAGATCCTTTTCTACGTCCCCCTCAACTTCGTCAAGTGGGTTGCCATCATCTCGGGCGCCGGTTCCAACATTGAACGCGAGCTGTGGTACTCGCTCCGCAAGATGCCTCGCATTCGGAAGGTCCTCATGTGGCTCATCCTTGCTATCTGGCAGATGTGCTTCCAGATCCGCGATACCTGGATCTTTATGATTCTCATCTTCCACCACAAAGCCCTCGTGCAAATCTGGCGCTTGGCTCGCAAGGGAACCCCCAGGACTTTGTACAAGAACCGTATCGTCGTGGTCATGCGCAGAAGGGCTTTGACCGGCTTTGCGAAGCTGAACGAGTACAGCAAGTTGATGCTCAACATCTACGAGGGTCACCTCAAGGAGGCTCCAGAGGAGAAGACGCAACCTGTTGCTACTGCTGTTTATGATCACACCTACCGTCTCATCACCAAGTCCGTCAAGAAGGGCAAGGACGAGGTTCTCTCGTCGTTCACCTACGGTGAGGGCAACAAGTCTAGACGCCCAACTGAGAAGTACGTCGTCGATGGCACTACTGTCAAACGCTGCCATTACGATGAACGGCGCCGCATCTCCCACGGTATTATCAAGTTCGGTAATGTCGAGTACTCCTTCCGCTACTTCTACAAGTCCAGCGATAAGGGTTCTCTGGATGTGCTTAAGGCCGAGTACGAGCTGAAGGCCGACCATCCCTTCGTCCTGACCGTCTACTGGGGTACTCCTCCCAAGGAGAAGGTCCAGGAGTGCAACTGGACTCCCTCCGACCGCGTCGGCCAAGTCGACCGCAGCACTTACGGCAGGACATTCACCACCGTCATCACCTACCCCCATCGTCGCGACCCCGTTGAGACCACCTACATGGAGGAGAACGGCAGACAGATCACTGTCGACCGCCCGCCCCGTATCTTCGAGCACGAGGACGTCCTTCTGCAGAGGCCTACCGATGTCTCCTTCGAGGATGACGATCTCTTCATCTACCACCGCCGCTCTTCTGTCGAGCGCATGGCCAAGAACCTCAAGCAGACTTACTCGTTCGCCTCTCGCCTCAATCCCATGTCCTGGTTCTCCATGCGCAAGAAGTCCATCTACCGCCCTGTTCCTACCTGGTGGTTGCGTACCGAACTCTGGGATATCTGGCGCAAGTCCGGCACTCTCGATGCTGTCACCGCCTGCTGGATGGACGAGCTCATTCTCCGCGAGGAACCACTTCTCCGCCGGTACTGGTCTGCTAGAAACAGTGGTCAGCTCTCTCAGGCACGCATGATTCTCGACGCCGATATTGACCAGATTTCCGCCGCTATCGAAATCGAGAAGCACGTTGGCGAGCTGTGCATGTTACCAATCAAGACTGCTGACTTGTACGCCATGGGTCTCGGAAAGGATGCCAACCAGATCACCACCAAGCCGCAGGACTGCTTCAATGACTCGGAGAACCGTATCTCGGTCATCTTCAACGATATTGGATGCTGGCCTGAGTCTCCCGGTGGTGTCTCCAACTGCCGTCGCGATCTTGTCAACGGTCATACCACCATCCGCAACCACGTCTTGGCTGAGTCTGCCAACGAGTATGGTATCCCGCGTTTCCAGGTCGAACGCAACGTTCAGTCGCTCAAGGTCGTGCCTCTCTGGGGTCTCGATGGCCGTGTCCCTAACCACGGTCTCATTGAGAACCTTCTCGAGATGCAGGTCGAAGACAAGATTGTCCGCACTGACATCGATCGCGACGTCGTTGACACCTTCATTCCTCTTCTCCGTCTCTTCGTCAAGGGTGCTCGCTCGCGTCACATCTCCAAGCCTGATATGTACCGCTACAGCAACGCCATCCTCGACATGTTCCAGTACTTTGAGCACAAGGATTACAACAAGACTTGGAACTCCAAGGAGGTCGCCGCCGCTTGGGCTGAGGCCTGGCTCATCAAGTACGATGACCCGGATATCGCTGATCCCGAGGACAACCTGGCGGTTCAGCAGCCTACCATGTCGGACTTCCGCGACTCGCTTGCCATCTTCTCGTCATACTTCTTTATCTACGCCGTCCAGACTCCTGAGAACTGCCCCAAGGTCTTCCAGAGCACGCACCACGGTATCAGCTCCATGTTTGGTGTCTTCCTCAAGTACCAGCGCGGTGCCACCTTTGGTATTTGGGATCACGCCATTCTCTGGCGTGAGTGCTGCCTCAACCTCAGCCCTGCCCAGTCGACCTTGCCCATCCCCGTGCAGTCCATGGTCCTCGCTGGTATCGGTCTGGCCATGAAGCTCGCCTACTTCCATGCCGATGTCATCTTGCCTTGCACGTCCTTCTTCAACCCTATCTGGGAGACCTCGCTCGGCACCGATACCAACCGCATCGGCCACGAGAAGAAGTTCGCTCGCAAGATCGATCCCATCGTCAACGGTGTCAGCAATATGGATGCCTTCAAGCCCGTCGATGAAGTCCGCACCACCACACCCACCGTCGTCATGCTGTCCAACGTGCAGTTCATCAAGGACATCCGCACTGCCATCCGCGCTGCCGACGTCATCGTCAACCAGTACGGCTTCAAGGAGTACCGTCTCTTCATATACGGCGCCAAGGACCGCGAGCCCGAGTACGCCATCAACATGACCAAGTTGATCGAAGGCTGCAAGCTCACCGAGCACGTCATCCTCAAGGGCTTCGGCAAGCCCCAGGAGATTCTCAAAGACGCCTGGCTCTTCATGAACTCGTCCCTCTCCGAAGGTCTCCCGCTCGCCGTCGGCGAAGCCGCTCTAGCCGGTGTCCCCGTCGTCGCCACCGCCGTCGGCGCCACCGCTCTCGTCCTCACCGACCCTGACAACCCGTCGGTCGCCTACGGCGAGGTCGTCCCGCCCAACGACCCCGTCGGTCTTGCGCGCGCCCAGATCTCCATGCTCGCCATGGCCGGTCCCTGGGCCAAGTTCGCCGGCGACGTCGACAAGCGCGGCTCCGTCCTGCCTTCCCTCATGCTCCCTGATAACCTAACACCTACCGATGTGGCTTTCCTCACTAAACGCATGCACGAGAAGACCGATGCCCGTCGCAAGCTCGGCATGTTGACCAGAGAAGTCGTCCTCAAGGGCTTCCACGGCGAGCGATACCTGCGCGAGCACGAGCAGATGTACTGGGTGCAGTGGCACATGGCCAAGATGCGTCGGGACCCCGGCCTGATGCGCCGTCGTGCGCTCGTCAGGAGAAGCGAGATCAGGACCTTCAGGAACTCGGTGGAGGGAACGCAGATGGGCGAGTATGATGGCGAGAGCACGGTTATCTATGGTGGTAGCGAGGGAGGCGTGTGGGATGAGTACAGGGAAGAGAACTCGAGGAGTCAGAGCAGTTATCGGGGCAAGAGGCTGAGTAAGCAGCATGTGAGGGAGTTTGAGTTGTCGAGGTTGACTGTTGCTACGATGGGAGGGGCGGGGCCGAGTGGGTTGAGCTCGGGGAGGGTTAGTATGGTTAGTCAGAGGGATATTGTTTGAGGTGATGCATTGGGAGGTGTTTCAGGGAGTAATGAGTTATGAGATACGAAAGCACAAAAATGGAGGTGGGAGAGGATGATCTAGGAAAGGAGGAAGGAACCAACATCGGAATCAGATACTGGGACTGGTCTTTTTTGTTTTGCATTATCCCAAAAGCGTTGCTTTTAACTGCGATACCTAGTTTAGATCAATCGTTAATGCCCCTTTATGAGATCTTTGTCTTGGGGTATCACCCTGTCTCCTCATCATGTCATCTCGGCAACCAATTCGACGTTAATAACTTTTTTCCCGTTGCAGCATGAGACTTCAGGGTCTCAAAGACCGAGCCCGACGCTGTCTATGACTACCTAGACCTAGTTGTCCGCCGGAGTCAGGTGATTTGAAAACGACGCATGGAATGGGAGCCTATCTCCTTGAGTTGGATTTCTTCGACTAGATGCTGTAAGCTAGCAGAGTGTCGACAGCCATATCGTGTATACAAGGCTACGTCGTCAAGCCACCGGAGAGCGAATCAAACCAGCCAAAGAAACCTATGTACAACAAACATTGTTTAGGGGAACCGCCACCGATCAACCATCCGCCATGAAGGGGTTACTGATACAGTAATGACCCCTGCTTTTGCAAGTGAGGCGCCCTCTGATGCAAAAATCCCGCTTAATGCAAAGACTCCGAGGCGTCCCCAACCAATAGTGCCGGAGTTGAGTTGCACCAACAGGGGACATTACTGTATGTGAACGCATTAATGCTTCTGCTTGTGATTGGCTACATTTTTGTATGGGTGTGGTAGGGATATCCGTGGAAGTGCTCTCCACTCTGAGTCGAACCTTAACGCGGCAGTGAGATATTAGCGTCCCTTATTTTACGCGTTGGGCTGGGATGCTCAAATTCGAGACCAGTCCTCGCATTGGGCCTGCATGAACTTCTTCATTGGCGAGACCCACGGAAAGGTGCCGCAAGATAACCAGGCACCACTCTGAAAAGAATGCGTGGGCGGGCTTTCACGGAACTCGGCCAGAGAGCTGACAGATTCAGCCCCCCCCTGCATTGACGAAGCTGTGCGACGCACAAGGCAGCGAAGATGAGGCAGTTGATGGTTGTATTGAGTTTCTAGAAGGAGAAAGAATCTGTGGAGAGGTCTGGAGGGCTAAAATGCCAGGAAGAGAGGCCGTGCGTGGTGTGCCTGAATGGCACCCGTGCACGTGCCTCCAACAGAAGCGAAGTCTCCATGATGCCTCCTCCTACGTGTAATGCAACGCCAGGGGATCTTTTTACCACTTTCAGGATAGCTAGGTAGGCGGGAACTGCTGGCGTGAATAGCATCCGGTTGGCTATTTCCGCTGTGAATGGAGCCAAGTTTTGGTGTGTGCGATCGATTGTTTGGACCAATGGAAGCTCCGGAATCTCCCATCTTTTCCCTTGTCCGAGGAGGTCGCAAGTGTCTTGGGCATCGTGCTGCTCTGTCCTCTGCATGCTCATTCACGCGAAATCTCTCGCCAATAGTGGTTGACTGGGCGTCCGGCATACTTGGTATGATGGGCAAGTTCAAGTTTAATAGGCGGGGTAAGTACCGAACTTTATACAATTAGGCAGGATATATCATTACGAATATCTAAATCCCTTTGTAAACCGACGAAATATTTTTTCCTGGAGGACAGAATCAATAAACAAACTTCCATTTGATCATATAGATTAGACGTAACGCCGTTTCCAATGTACAGGATACGTTCTTTTTAGTAGACGTCAAAACCCGTCTTAACAATAGTCTCATTCACTCAGCCTGCATCTTCTGCCAGACCCGTAGGCTCCACTTTTTATGGGAACGTGTGTTATGAGAGACTACTTAACAACCCGAAATTTTGGCAGACCACATCACTTTAGGTTGCCTCCGTGCCGCGACCGGAATAGTGGGTCCCGGGTTTGAACGCGCCTTGGCCAGCCATTCGCGCAACATCACTCTATTTTCGAACTCCATCCTCCATTCTCTGAACACATAACCACGACCTCACCCTCCCTTCAGTTATCACCATCTTGGTCCGCACTCGAGCTCAGACAGGCCAACTCTTAACAGGAAAGCCACTCCAGGGCATTCGCAAAAGCGCACCTCGAAAGCGCGGTCGCCTCCGAGAGCAACCCGCAAGCTGTTCGACAACCAGCCAGACGTCGTCTCATCAAGTATGCCTTCTATCAGCCCCGAACCAGACCCAGACCCGACCGGGCAGGAGCACACGCCACAAGAGCAAGCTGGATCAGATTAAGCCGAATTCCAGTCATATCCAACGGGTGGACCACTAAATCGAAAGGTATGACAGGCCTGTCCTCCTTGTGATGTGTTAGCTAATATACTATAGAATCGAGACGTATCCGTCGAATGCAAAGGCCGGAAGCCGTTGCCTGCCGTTGCAGATCCACTCGAGCACACTTCAGACGAACACTCTCGGAAACGCTGACGAACATCTCTTGGACAGCAAGACCCTCCCCACCACTCTCTCTGTTCCGCAGGCAAGTCTCCGCCCTTTTCCAGGCCGTGCGCTCATCGTCTCGAGCCCCTAGCTTTGCCAGCATCGCCCGCTCCCATCCCGGTTCCGGAAAAGGCTGCAAGTGGCGAGACCAAGGAGAAGCAAGATATAATCGATTTCTGGATGAGAGAAGGGTCTTGGCCCAAGAAATGATTCGAACAGGACGACGATACCAGGAAATATCTCGAGATGGAAATGGATCAAACCACGTTGCGTCAAAGGCGTCTTTGCGAATGTTACGATCTAGCCGCAAGGCTTCGTTTCGCGAAGAAGATGGTCCCGGCATCTCAGAGCCACAAGTGATCTGGATCTAACAGTTCCACGGCAACTTCTATGCCGCCACCTTCTATGCTGCCACCTTCTCTGCCACCTTCTATGATTATGACGGCTAGCGATCAGAGACCAAGAGAAGAGAAGAGCGCCCCGCACGCGAGTCCAAACTACATGATCATACTCGGGACCAAAGGTTCATACATGACGAAGTCACCGTTAGGTATTACGGATGAGAGTAGGAACCTTTGCAAGACCCTCCTCGATACTGAACAACCGGTTCCTACAAATTCACTCTTCGACGACGATATCTTCGAGAAGGTCTGCGAAAACCTTCAGGAAATGAACGAGGCTACAGTTGTTGTAGATATTCTCCGGCTGATCGTTTCTTCAGCGGTGCATCACGCCCTTCGTGCCAAACACCTCGAACACCTCGACCTTACCGACGTTGTGAATGCGGGCTGGAACAATTCATTCCCCTTGACCGGCACTCGTCCTCAACCCGATTACTCTGTTGGTTTCGGACGAAAGGCATTCACTGAGGTCCAGCTCGATAAACTATTGCCATTTACTGGTGACACCGAATACCAGTCCCTTTTTATGGCCACGGCCTATATGTACTTCCCGTTCCTAACCTCTGAGGTGAAGTGCGGCACTACGGGACTTGATATCGCAGACCGACAGAACGCCCACAGCATGACACTTGCGGTGCGGGCCATCATCGAGCTCTTCCGTACTGTAAAGCGCGAAGATGAGGTTAACCGGCAAATTCTCGCCTTCTCCGTCTCGCACGATCAGGAATCTATACGGATCTACGGCCATTACCCGGTAATAACGGCGAAAAACACCGAATATTACCGGCACCAGATCCGCAAGTTTGACTTAACTGATTTGGAAGGCAAGGAGAAGTGGACAGCGTACCGATTTGTTAAGAATGTCTACGATATATGGGTGCCCGATCATTTCAAGAAGATCTGCTCCGCCATTGACCAGTTGTTGTTGGTGCCGGATTCCGATGATCCGCCGCTTTCTGAGGCATCTGGACTTTCGCAGAACTTGGGGAATCTGATGCAGCCAGAGCAGCCTACGACCACTCCATCACAGGACTTGGGGGATCTGGTGCAGTCAGAGCAGCCTACGGCCACTCCAGACACCTCATTTACAAGACCGAAGGCGGCAAAGAGGAGGAAGGGTCAAGTCAAGACATGAACAGTATCGTTTGGGTATCAAGTGTTACGCGAAGAAGATGCTTCACAAGTGATCCTGACAGAGAATAATAGAGTGAGCAGCTGGTTGCTGGACAGAGCAACAGTGCGTAACAGTTAGCGACAGTGCTGTCAAAGGAAGCACAAGACAGACACTACCGAGAACCTCAACCTGGAACCTCACACGACTTCACAGAACGTGAACAAGATAGACAGTAGGTTGTAAGGCATTGATTGATTGACCCGTCAACCTTGACAGAGGGAGACGGGGTGAGTACGCTTATATGACTTGACATGCTCGACATAGCATGGGTCACGACAGAGTGGAGTATCCAGGCACCTGCCCGGAATATCCCATAACATCAAGCCGTCGTGATGGTCAGTTGGTGCCCTCGGTCCTCGAGGAGACAACGGATACATTCATTGCTGACGGCTTTTCGCATGGGCCATGGACAGTCGCCCAAGTCTCTGTGTTGTTTTGGTCTCACCTCATAGTTATCTATAGCGCTTCACAATCCAGTTATTCTTCCTCCCAGTCCCGGTAACGCCCGTCTCTTTGAAAAAAAAAAAAAAAAAAAGTCAATTAACAGGACTCATCTCAACGATTCCATACGAGAGGTGGATAGCAATTTTCTGGCTAATTGCTGAGAAGCTGCCAATCGGTTTGGCACAATTGTTGGCGTTGCGATACGCTTGCTCGCCCGGGACAAAAAAAAAAAACGTACTGTGCGCGGGCCGCACTACCAAAATTATGATATTGCCGAAGCTACCTCTATCAAGACAATTCTTGGGCCGTTACAAAACTGCGATAGGGATTACGATAATTCGAAAACACATCGGCTAGAATCCTTTAGGGATACTTACATCTGCAAACTGCCTAGAAGTTGGGTTCAAAGGTATGATAAAGACGCTCGGATGCGTAATAAGAGTATACCCAAGGTGTAATGTACTAACCGTAACGTGTTCGGTCTATTCTTACGACCATTCGGTACTCCTCAAAATTCCTAGGTATTTTGTTAATCTATTGTTGAAAAACTATTACTGAGTCTACGTTTTTTTTTTTTTCCCGGGCGAGGCTTGGTAGGGGCATGGGGCCGGGATTACGGCCCCGTTTTAGCTATCTGAACACGGGCTACCCCGGTGCGGCGGAAAACGGGGAAACGGCGCTTGCCCCGGAATGCGGCGAACATGGGGAGGCCCTGGCCGGCCCGCTTTACGCTACTCGGTCGGGAAATTATGGGGACTGGAGGCGGGCCGAGAAGGGAAGGCTTCTGGAAGTTGTGGAGATGCTAATGGTATGATGATTATGGCCGAACGAACGAATGGACTGGAAATATACAACGGAGCAGTGCATTCGGCCATCCTCCAGTTGTTGAACAAAAGCAGAAATCATCATGAGCTTTCCCTTGTCAGGAGAGCTGGGGAGAGACGCTTTTTGGAGGCTTCGTTAGCTGGAACCGACACGTTGGTAACAGACAAGGCTCCCTTGAACATCATGCTTGGCTTTGATACTCCACCACCAGTCGGGGTGCTGATCTGTTTCATACGAATTTCAGTTCCTTGGGTCGATCATACACAGATGAAGAGGTTCACCCGGACCGCATCTTGGGACGTCGTCGCCCTACGAGCCTGAAGCTTTAACATTGATTCACCTGATATCCTGTTTATTCAGCCCTTTTACGCACAGAATCATGTCATCACTTACGCCCCAGCGCTCATGGTCTGCAGCTTGTACTGCTCGTCGCCCTTCTTCCTCTCCTCCTCAATAATTTCCTGCACCGACTTGGATCCCGTGCTGTCACCGTAGTATTTCTCAGCCAGTTCGATACAGCGCAGGTTGGCCGCCAACTTGTTCATGGTCTCCATCCACTCTTCGGTCTTCTCACTGTCGAAAACAATACCACCCCCCGCCTGCAGGTAAGCAACCTTATTCTTGACCAGCATGGTGCGGATAGCAATGCAAGTATCCATCTGTCCTTCGCTCAGGAAGGTGGTAATAGGGGCATCACCCTCACCACCCTCGACGCGAACGACATCATAGGCGAACCAACCGGCAGCGCCAGCGTAGACACCGCGCTTCTCCTTCTCCAAATCGTAAATCAGCTCCATGGCACGAATCTTGGGCGCGCCCGACACGGTACCGGCGGGGAAGATGGAGCGCAAAGCGTCCCAACGGGTGCATTCGGGGCGCAGCAGACCGGAGACCTCCGAGGTAATATGCTGGACGTGAGAGAAACGGTCGATACGCATGAGGCGGTCGACCTTGACGGTGGACGGGTGGCAAACACGGTTAACATCATTACGGGCCAGATCGACCAACATGACGTGCTCGGCGCGGTCCTTGGTCGAGGCCAGCAGCACGGCCGCAAGGGCATCGTCCTCCTCCGAGTTGAGGCCACGCTTGATGGTACCAGCAATGGCGTGGTTGACGATCCTGGGGCGAGAGCGGGCCTCGGCAGCGCTGTAGCCAAAACGGGTATCCGCGGGAAGGTTGGCATAGCCGTCGGTCTTCATCAGACATTCGGGCGAGGCGCCAACAATGTGGAAGTCGGAGCACGAGAGGAAGAAGAGGTAGGGCGAGGGGTTGAGCGTGCGCAGAGTGCGGTAGATGTTAAAGGGGTGCAGGCTGGTGCTGCGAGAAAAGCGCTGAGACGGGACGGCCTGAATGATGTCACCCTTGACGATGTTCTTCTTGAGATCCGTCACAAATGTCTCGTAACCGTGGCGTCCAACGTTGGAAGAAAATGTCTGGTCGGAGGCGGGAGTGCTGGAGTCCTTGGGCGGGAGCGGCGTCTCGGGCTGGTTAATCACATCGAGTGTCGAGCGAATGCTGTCGCAAGCCGCGTTGTATGCCGCCTCGAAGTCGCCGGAAGGGTCCTCGGGAAGTCTGACATGGGTGACGACGGTGAAGGCGGAGGAGAAGTGGTCGAAGGCGACCATGGTATCGTAGAGCATGAAGAGGGCCTCGGGAATGTGCAGGTTGTCCTTGAGTTCGCGACCCTTGACCGTCTTGGGCTCGAAGTACTTGATGCAGTCGTACGAGATGTAGCCGACAGCGCCGCCGGTCAGCCTGGGGAGTCGGAGGGAGGGGATGCTGAGGACCTTGTCCTTGGCGAGCTCCTGTTCGAGGGCTCTCATGGGATCGCCGACATCTTGGTAGCCGGGGCCGGTCTCGAGGACCTTTCGGGGGTTTGCTCCAATGAAGCTGTAGCGGCCGACTGTCTCGGTGCCGCCATCGGCGCTCTCGAGGAGGAACGAGTATTCAGCTGTCGCCCTAGCCGAGTGAGTCAATTGAGCTATTCGAAAAAGACGAGGGAAAGGTTTGGGAGGAAGACGCACCCTGCGGAGAGCTTGAGGTAAATGGCCGAGGGCGTCAACAGGTCGGCAGGCAAGGAGATGCACAGAGGAAGAAGGGTGGGCCTTGCTGATGCTTGGCATGTCTGGTCGAAGAGCTTGCGCGCGTCCTCCAGGGACGGCCTGATGTCGAGGGCAGCCATCTTGAACTGTAACGTTTAGTGAACAAACAGGAGGGTATTCCCTGGGTGGAATTTAAGTCGGTGGATTTGCGAGAGAGATGTCAATGTGGCCGATCGCGGACGCTATCGCAACCGTCAAAGTGGCAGCATGTCTCGCTATAATTTTCACCGCCTGCCGCGTTAGTGACTCACGGAGTGGAGTTTCCTGCCAAAAGGCGCCGGAAGGGTGGGGTTTGTTCCTGGCTGAATGGAAGCAACCTTGACGGCCGATAAGCCGATAAGCTGGTAGCAAAGGTACATCATGCGCCAATGACGTTGTTAGTACTTGTGCATAATGCAGGCTGGTCTGCTAACTGACTCGGTCAATCAAGAAGTTACTTTATTGAATGTTATTGAATGACCGTTCCGGCTCTCACCAAGACTCCGGATTTGGTCTCATTTGGGCTCACTTCTAGCTGCCAGTGTGTATATTTTTTTTCAATTGTTTGATCATCATTAATGCCATACTCTCCCATTGGGGTATATATATATAGTTAAGAGGAAAGATATGGTCGTGTCATCCCGTCGTCGATTCGTCAACCGTGGCTTTGATGTCTTATCTCATCAATGCCCTCTTCCCCCGATGCTCTCGTTCCGCCCATACGATCTCATCCTAGTTCGATTCCCATGTCCTGACCTCCCTGCCATCAACTACCATTCTCTCCTTTTAGTACCTCGAAACACTCCGACTCCGACTCCTCCTACCGCTCCTCCCCCTCCGATCATCATACATATAAGTCGGCTGCGCCACCACGACCGGCACCTCCCTCATCGACGACCTCCTCGAATGGCTTCTATGCGTAGAATGACCGCGATGACGACTGTGTGAATGCCTCGACCTCGACCTTGAGTGCCTCACCCCGCCCACGTGTCTGGGCGGGTACTCATCCCTCACGCCATGGTACCAAGCCTTGCCGTTGGGCTTGTCGTCTGTTGGTGGAGCACCCAGGTTGGAGCAGCTGTAGAAGATCCAGATGAGAAGAAGCAAGCCGGCGATAGAGCCGATGACGATGCCTGCGATGGCACCGCCGCTGAGGGTTTGAGCGTCATCGGGGTCGTTGTCATTGTCGGCTTGGACGACGGTTACTGTAGCGGCGGGTGGGGCGTCTTGCCGCCGGGTGATGGGACTGAAGGTTCTTGTGGGATGGATGGCTTCGATTCCTTGGAGAACTGGGTACACGACCCGTTTGAAGACCACGTTTTCGAATTTTTGGACCGTTGAGGCGGGTATGCGTGGGAGTGGTAGGGGAGCCATGGTAGATGGTTTGTTCTGACTCGCCGAGTTGGATGGCCTCACTGCTTCACTTTTTGATGGGATGTGAAGACTGTGTGAAGAAGACCCTGGGAATGAGAGGTGAGTAAAGGTTAGTTATAAGGGGGTCCTTCGTCTTGAAGGGCATGTCTGTCCCTGGCATTTCAGGAACCAAAGCTGTTTTTCATAACTGCACGATGCGCACATGTTTGCCGGCTTTTCCATTCTCGTGTTGGATGAGGTTGAGAGCCTGTGATGTAATTGTACATGATGGAGGGCATCTCCCATTTTTATTTCGGCTTTTGCGTGATGCTGAAGCTTGGAAGCTGATTGGTCAGTCAATGTATATATCGAATGGCTGGGCTCGACAGCCACGTGTGGCCCGGTCGTCGATCATGGCGAGGCTTCCTCGGCTTGCGGGTAACACTCGTCATCAGGAGCAGATAGATTTAGTGAAGAGTTTCCCTGGTTGAACCCTCGGTTCGGGAATGTGATTGATGACATTGAGCAGGAATGGGCAGGTTCAAAGATGGAAATTGTTTGGCACGCCTTCTTCAGTGGTGAGGTCGCGACAGACACCATGATGTCATTTTGGCACAAAATCCCATTCCGGCGATCCCATTCCCCACCGTTCGCGACCCCCTCACTGTCCACTTTTGACGTCCATCTCAAGTTCTCTGCCATTTTGCCATCGAATCTTCACATTGAAACTGCAATGCCACAACTACAAAACTTGTGTTCCTGATGATTGCCAGGGACCAATGGTTCTGATTGAATATTTTTCTTGCCTCATTTCTTTTTCCTGTCCATCACTGTTGGACCAGTGTCGTGCCGGGTGAGGCTCGCCTGTCGCAAACTTGGTTATTCAGCACTAACAGTAAGTGGTACAAGTGTCACCAGCTACTGTCAGTGTCTTTCACCACTGCACGAAGTCCTTTCTCCGTCCATATCATTGGGCATGGCACCCGGCTCCCCGGCGGCTGATCTCCAACGTCTTCCGAACTTCCGGATCCGGGTCCGAACAGGACTGACAAAGCGCAGGACTTTGTGTACCAAGTACCATCACCAGCCACACCAGTTGTCATTGTCCCTTTCATCTCATGTCGCTTTGTCCCTGGCTATCGACGTGATTGGCTTTTTCTGTGGCTTGACCAGGGCAACGCCCACCCAACTGTTAACCAGCTATCACTAACAACAACAATCGCAACAAGGTTTGCTTGTTGTTATTGTGCACCGAAACCTCAAGAATAATCTACGATGCTTACACAATGATGGCAACGGCCGATGCACTTGTGTCAAGGGGGGCACTCACCAGCAACTCTTCTTATCTCATTCAACCGAGGATTACCTTACGAAGACGCTCGCAGGCATCATGAGCTTAGGAAATAGCATCGTACAGCGTGCTCTCATCACCTACCATGATCTGAGCACGGCCACTAAGGCGACACTCGCCATTTCGATCGCCCTCATTCTGTACAGACTCCTGTTCCGACATGAGTCCACCAGGCGCAAGGAGTTGCCAGCTTGGGGACCCATTGAAATGGGTCTTGTCATGTACTTGCTGGATGGAGCACGCAACGGCATCGTCTATCGGATCTAGTATGTCAACCTTGTTCGGGATATTGATCAAATTCGCTAACATGGATTACCTAACAGCTCTGCAATCGACGATATGGTGGCTCGTTCTACGGCATCTCATCAGCAAATCAGACTCTCATTGGGTATGAAGACGTCGACCGCCTGTTTTCGTCTCAGATGAACCACGCCCTCAGCATCGAGTGGCATGGATATGGCCTCTTCCTCCGTTTCTTCGGGTTTCCCGACACACCAGCCTTGAGGAAGAAGATTGAAACCACGTTCAAACCCTGGCATTCCCCGATCGAAAGAGTCTTCAACAACGATGCAGGTGCCACTGCAGCCCTTGAGAGGGGCAATCTTCCCAGTATGGTGTCCGAATTCGTCAGTTTCAGCCAGGAGAAGGAGAAGATGAAGAGATGGGAACTCCGTGCCGATACCAAGGTCATCAAACAGGGTGAAGCGGTCGAGGCCAATCTCTCAGCTCTGATCATGGACTTCGGTGCTTGCTTCACCATCCCTCCTATCTTCGGGCACGACCTGCTGGATCGCAACCCGCACCTCTTGGAAGACATCTGGAAGTTCGACCATGTTGTTCCGCTGCTTTTCATCAACATGCCGAAGTGGGTTCCGTTCAAGGTCATGAAGGAGGGACTAGAAGCTCGGAAGCGGCTGCTTGACGGAGTTGAGGCTTTCTCACGCCGCGTCACCCAGTTTCAGCGAGGAGAGAAAGTTGACGATGGCGCGGACATGTCAGATGTCAGTGATGTTGTGCTGGAGCGCAACACCGCCCTCAAACGGAATGAGTGGTCGTACAAAGAGCGTCCTTTTTGCCAGCAATACCAACGCCCAACCAGTCCTTTTCTGGCTCGTTTTGTACATCTACTCCACGTCGGGGCTGGTAGACACACTCCGCAAAGAGGTTGTGCCCTTCGTCACTCTTTCCAACTCGCACAACAAAAAAGACATGACGGCGATACACACTTCCGGCTTGTCCCGCGAGTGTCAACTCCTCAAGTCCATCATCCTCGAAACCCTCCGCCTCGCATTCGGTGCCGTCTCAACTCGATTCGTCAAACGCCCCATCACCGTCCAAGACGGCAACCACACACACCAGCTCCATCCAGGCACCTTCCTGTCCGTGCCTCACTCCTTCTCCCAGCGGGACCCATCCTTGTACCCAAATCAAGACAAGTTCGTCCCCGATCACTTCCTCGAGACGGATCCCTCGTCTGGTAAACTGGTCGCCAAGTACGGAAAGCTGAGGCCGTGGGGTGCTGGGGCGAGCATGTGCAGAGGAAGGCTGTTTGCCGAGAAGGAACTGATGGCTATCGGTGCGGCGCTGGTGATGCTGTGGGCTTATCAGTCCGGCTGGTGGTGGAGAGTGGAGGCTGCCTGAGATGGTGGGTGGTCCGGGGCCGGTCAAGCCGAAGGAGGAGGTTAGGGTTGTGATTAAGAGGAGGGTGCTTGGTGATGTTTCTTTGGAGTGAAGAGAGCGTCAGTGTCCTTTTCATGCTTCTTGAGGTAAAATGTGCCCCTTGATAGGAGGGTCCCGAGGTACCTTCAATACAGTGTACTTTCCCGTCTGCTGTCTTTCTTCGTTGTTGGTGATTCACGAGAGTGATATATGGTCTTTGCGCCAGATCCCCCAAGTGCAAATACCCAGAAAGTGCAAAAGAATTCGTCAGTCCGGATTAGTTGCACTTTCAGGGGTTGATACTGTATTCATTACCCCAACCTCTTGTCTGTTCCATCACCATTGTACCCCTTTTCTCATGCATTTCAGTTGCCTGTTACACCGTTGCCATTGTACCAACAGACATTTTGAAGTCTGGGCGAACCAACAGAAGGATGTAGCGAGGTCTCTAGCTGGATGACCCGACCAATGAGACACAAGCAAGTACAGTACCCGGAGTGGTGATCGGCAAACGTATTGGCTGTCGAGATTTTGCATGATCTGGACGTGATTGCCCAGAACGACCTACTCGTCGGTTAGGTGGGAACGCTTGCAGCCAGCCAACCAACTCTCCTCGTCCCTCTTACGAAGAGAGTCTGTTGGCAGTTCTTATGAAAGTCCGTCTTCGCGGGAAAAGTGGATAACATCCGAACTGGAAATTGTTGCCTGGGAAGTCGTTGGTGCAGTTGGCTTCGTCTCGCGAGGGAGCAATGGACAGTCGTTATGTCGTATAACCAAGCCCAGAAAAGAACTTTGCATACGTCTAACACCCTAAGCCACCCGGGAAGGTCAAGCGCAAATTAGAATCTAGGGGTTTAGGTACAGATGTTACCTTGGCCTATAAGCCCAGTAGGGCTGTATGAAACGTCTAACGGCGCACCGCCTCTTGATTAGGTTTCCTTTGCACCACCTTGGCCGTCCATCGCGGCTGAGTCCAATCTTGCCATTGTTGGAAAGACATTGAGCTAAACCGCCAATCATCCGGTTTGTCTACCAACACCCTCTGCGAACCCGGGTAGCGTCTTGGACCTACCTTGAGGCGCAGGGATGAAAAAGTTTGGGGTAAAATTTTCTTGAAATGTGAAGTGAGGGAAAGTGTTGGGCTGTCTGCTTGATGATCAATGACCAGCATCGACTCGCAAATCATCAAATACCCACGGTATTGGCCTACCAGCTTCTTTTAAACAGAGGCATCTGTCAACGGGTGGGATGACCCCGGGTTGTGGCTTCCATTCGACATATCTTCTATCAACCTTCCATTCCAGTCGTCGACTTATACTTGTGTGCCGTATCACCCCACGGTCCTCCCGGTCTTTCTTTGTCGAACCGTCCAAACGTCTTCTTTGTCGTTCAATGTTTGCGCCTTGACGAGATTCCTGCGGTCTAACCTCGGGGCGAACCGCTTTCTTGTTGGTGTAGCTTGTCATCCCAACGGTATCACTCTGGTACCACCTGCTTCCCGCACTTAACCTAACCCTCTCTCTCTCTGTCAACGACCACACGAGATACACTCTCGTCTCACAACCACGCAATCCCATTCGGTAGATCGTCACAAACCGGCGTGGCCGCCTCAACCAAAACCCCAAGATGCTCATCACCATGCCGAGTCAGCGCAAGCTGTTCACCATCATCCTCGCCATCTGCGCATTCAGCCTCGTCCTGCTGATCGCCCACTCGCCCGCCACCCTCGACAGCCTACCCGTCCCTCACGCGCTCAAGCCTTCCCACGGCGACGAGGCACCCGATCGCGAGCCTAAGAAGCCCAAACCGAAATACAAGTCGCCCCCGGAATACACCCCGCCTCCGATCAAGGACAACTTCCCTCTCTTGTCGTCAGAGGGCAAGAACACCCCGCCCCCGGTCCCCTCCTGGAACGTCCCCGTCAAGGGTCTCTACACGCAATACAACCTGCCGACCCCGCCCCCCTTGCTCATCGGCTTCACGCGCTCCTGGCCCATGCTCCAGCAGACGGTGGTCAGCTACCTCACAGCCGGCTGGCCCGCCTCTCAGATCTACGTCGTCGAAAACACAGGCACCCAACAAGCCAACGCGCGCGGGCAGCTGTCCCTCCAAAACCCCTTCTACCTCAACCACACAGTCCTGAAAGACATCTTGGGGGTGAACATCATCCAGACGCCCACCCTGCTGTCGTTTGCGCAGCTCCAGAACTTCTACCTCGCCCAGTCCTACGAGCGCCAATGGCCTTATTACTTCTGGTCGCACATGGACGTGCTCGCCTTCTCCTTTGAGGACGGAAACGAAAAGAGCAGAGCAAAGTACAACGAGGAAGGGTACAGCTCTCTCTACACCATGGCCCTGAAAACCCTCAAGGACGCGCGAGAAAACGATCCGAGATGGGGAATCCGCTTTTTCGCCTATGATCACCTGGCGCTGGTCAACCCGGAGGCGTACGAGGATGTGGGAGGCTGGGATACGCTAATTCCTTACTATGTTACCGATTGCGACATGCACTCTCGCTTGACGATGCGCAACTGGTCGATGAAAGACGCGAAGGCGGGCGCGATTATTGATGTCAGCGTGGCGCTGGATGATCTGAGTGTGTTGTACAGAGTGGATGGTGTGAAGCCGTCTTTTACCGATCCGAATCCGCCGCCTCCTGAAAAGGGCGGGATGTTCAGGTGGAAGAGGAATGCGGAAGAGGAAGAGATGAAGAGGAACCAGAAGAGGGAAGAGATCGTTGCTGGGTGGTTGGAGGGACGGAGCCCCAGGGGTAGGGCCGTTAAGGAGGCTTTGGTGAACAAAAAGAAGTCCGAGGAGCAGAAGAATGAGGAGGAGCATGAGACGGATGGGTTGGATAAGTGGAGAGTGCTCCAGAAGATTGCCGATGACATGTACCACTACAAGCATGGCGGCAAGCGCGGCCGCAACACGTGGCAGCTAGGTCAGCACGGTGGACAGGGAGAGCCGTTCTACTACAATGCAGCTGGATTAGCTAAGGGCATCGAGCTCATCACTGAGACCGGCAAGGAGGTTTATAGGAATAAATGGGGACACAGGGACTGCGATCTGATCACGAAGGCCGGACTGAGCTTCGATGATCAGTGGATGGTGGAGAAGGACTGGAGATTTTAAGCACTGGGTATTGTAAAGCAAAGCATAGGAGCTTGGATGATCAGTGGATGGAGAAGGACTGGATTTTTCAAGCACTGGGTGTTGTAAAGCAAAGAATATAGAGTAATGTGTCATGGCTGGGATGGAATCCCCAAAAGAAAATAGTATGTAATCAAGTTGAAGACATGTTTAAAGGAAAAAAAGTGAGCATGAAGACAGCCGGGGACCGTAGGTTGGCAAAAAGCAACTTTCTTTCCACTACCAACGTGCCGGGTATATATCTATCAGCCGCCCTCCATCCATGGCTCATCGCGATGCCGCCGCCAGGGCACCCTCGATCACCATATGATAGAGGTCGGCAGTGCTGATACCCGCGGCGCGCGCCTGCTGCGGCACCATGCTCTCCGGCGTCTGGCCAGGTATCGTGTTGACCTCGAGGAAGTACAGCTGCTTCTGTTTCGGGTCATACCTGTAATCGAAGCGTACTACGCCGCGGCAGTCCAGCAGATCGTACAACTGCGCCGACACATCCTTGATGCGGTCGCTGACCTCCGTCTCCACCGCCGCAGGCGTCACCTTGCTCGACGACCCGTTGTACTTGGCATTATAGTCAAAGTACTCGCTGTCGGCGTGGGGAATGGCTTCGGTAATAGGGAACACGTGCAGCTTGCCCTCCGCATCGCGAATCACGCCGCAGGCGAACTCCCGACCCTCAATGAACTCTTCCACCAACACCTGGCCGCTGCCGTCCTCGCGCATGGCGTCCTCGACCGCCTGAACCACCTGCTCGCGGCTCTTGACCTTGGTGGTGGCCACACTGCTGCCTCCCGACGCGGGCTTGACGAAGACGGGCAGCTCGAACGCGCGCAGCAGAGCGTCGGCGTCGAAGGCGCTGACTTTGACTTGGTTGGCGTGAAGCAGGCGGGACTTGGCCACCTCCACGATGCCGAAGCTGCGGACTACGGGGTTGCAGTGGCCCTTGTTGGCGGTTAGAGCGGACGTGTAGAAGCCGCAGCTTGTGTAGGGGAGCCCGAGCATGTCGAAGTAGCCCTGCAAAACGCCGTTTTCGCCGGGGTTGCCGTGGATGCTGATGTAGGCTAGGTCGAACTGGATCTTCTCGCCGGTTGAGAGGGCGACACTGAAGTCGTTGCGGTCCACAGGGATCTGGGAGTTGTCGTCGGTCAGGTGGTACCAGTCGGCCTTGGGGTCGCGGGGGATGACGATCTTGTAGAGGGCATATTTGGAACGGTCGACATTGGAGTAGATGGCGTTGCCGGTGCTGATGGATACGTCATACTCGCCGGAGTAGCCGCCTACGACTACCGCGATGTTCTTCTTTCTGGTGTTCGCCATCTTGTAGGTATCGTTGTGGCGTCGTGAGGGGGGTTAAATGTCTAGGAGGTAGGAAAGCTGGCGCGTCGGCGCGACTCATGAGAGCATCCACTCTGTCGTCGATCGTTTCCGTATCGGTATTGAGAAGCCCACGTTAGCATGTTGGAAAGGAGTACGGGGTTGGGGATGCAAATATGAGTACGCAATTACGAGTTCATGGCTTGATGGTTGGTGAAAAGGGATAAGACGCGCTGTTATCTAGGTGCCGCCATTTCTCGCCGAGGTTTGAGTATCGCAGGGTACTAGGGTTCGAGTACGAGCCGGATAAATCGACTGTGTGCCATGATAAACCGGCGGTGTGGGGCCAAGAAGCCAAGACCCTAAGCTTGGCATCAACTCGCGCGCCAGCACCAAAAGTCATCGTTTGGAACCACGACAATGAGAACTCAGAACGACCTCTTTCGAAGCGCTGAATTGACTTAATTTGGATCGATAGATAGGGTAATTGCTATAGCGGGCATAATGGCGGCGGTTTACTGAGTTTGGAGCTCCGGTAGCTGTCACGGTGCTTCCAACTATACCTCCCTTTGGCGTGACTTGGACTTCAACGCCTCATGGTTCCTTCCGCCCTCGCCTCCTACTCCCTCTAATTCTCTTATTATCTTCTTCTTGGGCGCAGCTCATCTTCTTGGTGGTTGAGCCGCCAGGGATTTTATGACACCTCATTGGTCAGACAGGTTCCACACCGCCGGCTTATCATGGCACACAGTCGATTTATCTGGCTCGAGTACCTAGGGTCTTCGGTCAATCAATCCAGCGACACGCGTTAGCAGCGTCGCGGCTGATAAGTCAGATGTTGACACTGAGAGCGTGATCTGGCATTGGTGCAACATTTGAAGATCGTGGCGGACATCGTGAAAATAGGAATAAGCTCGAGAGTTCACCGGAGGCAAAATCGGCATTTGCAATCGTGATCGAGCGTAATTTATCGACGTGTTTCGAGTACCGGTTACTTTTAGGTTGTTGTAGAGAAGGGAAAGGACCCTGTCTCTGATTCAGTTAGGTATACTGTTTCAAGGCATCATCAGCCAGCCACGTCCCATCAAGGTTGTCCCCAAGGCGTTATCAAGGCACCAATGTTTTGGGTTACTGTCATGCATCTCCGAGCCATCTACCTTACTTTCTTGCCGTCCCGGCAAGCGCCCATATTCGTTTCGTTTCCCTCTCATCCACAGGCAGTACCATGAATCTTCAAGCCTACCCCCTCGCGGATGCCCTATCATAGGATGAGTAAATTTCACACCATATGACGGTTTTCACATTTTCATTCTATGAAGGGTCATCGCCCTTGCCAGCGACTCGTGCGTTATCTTGCTTATCAGTATACCGAGGAAGACTCTGCCGAGATTGCTAGTGTTGCATCTTATTCAATTGAAGATGTCCACTCCAGTGGTAAGTTCGCCAACATTCGAGCAGATATACCTTCTAACCAAACATCACGATCGATTTATGCACATCTCAATTGCGGCGGTCCTGATTTGGGCGCCATTTGGGCGCCATTTTGGCGTGTTTTCGCGACGCTGAGGCTGGAACAGATCTCATTCCAACCAATACCTAACCACCACATACCGAGTGAGTGTATCGAAGAGTCTGGCCAGCAAATGTGGCTTGTGTCCTCGACATTGTGTTACCCAAACAAGTTTTCGGTTGCCTGAATGTTGCCGGTTTAGACAAGAGCCTTATGGCTACTGAGGGACGTTTTCCAAAACGGAAATGGCTTTCACCCACGGTCAGAATGCCCGGGTCTTCTCTGGATGCTGCCAGTTCTTTTTCGTTCTGCGAGTTGCCTCTTGTCTGCTCTGTAAATCACTAACAGTCTCGTCCGTTGTTGAAGGCACAAGTTGTGATTTTACCATCTTCTCCTTCTTAACCTTGGCTTTGATGCTGAAATGGCCGACCTCTTTGGTCACAGCTATACCAACTCGAGCAACCCTACCTGGGTTCCAGAGCCTAATCGTCGAGGGACATTCAGCATTTTGTCTGTTTGTACTGTCACCCTTGGCCTTTGCGTGTGGACAGCAATTCATCTCAATGTCCCTGCATGTCACGAAGGCAAGGCAAAACGATGGCTGCGTAAGGTCGGGTGGATGATACTGGGTCTTCTCACGCCCGAGTTGGTAAGTCTGATCTCTATGGTGTCCTCCAATACCACCCTCACTTCACACTTCTACTTCTCCTTCATCTGGATTCAGTTCTGAATTAGACTTAACAGATAGCATACACGGCCTATCAACAACACCAGCAGGCCAAGGTGCTGATCAAAACGATGAACCACGGAATCGATTTTGGCAGGGGCCACAGTCATCGCTTCAGCTTCTGGTCTCTGCACAGATATGTTTGGCATGCCGTATCCTCAATGTTTTCACAACAGCAAGGGAATGACATGGAGGTAAGCGACTGAGGGCGTCAGCAAGCTTGCGAGGTGGAGCGCTGACGTAACCATAGGCTCTCTACCCGAGGAAATGGACCAAAGCTCACGCGTTTTTGGCTGTTATGGGAGGCTTCGCTGTGGAGTTTAATGATGTTCTCGGACACAACGAAGACAACGACGGTGACGACAGTAACGACGGTGACGACAGTAACGACGGTGACGACAGTAACGACGATAACGACACCAACGACAGCAACGGCAATGACAATGACAATAGCAACATTAATGGAACCAGTACTAGGATTGACGGAGTTGATAGGGTGGACAACTTCTTTCCTGGGCTGAACTCGGGAGAGGCTCCTCGGAAGCGGCTTGTGCTGACTCCGGCCGCCCTGCGCTTTTTGGCAGATAAAGGGTTCAGAGAACTAATCCCGACACCATCCAAGGAAGCAATCGAGGACAAGAGTAAAGGGAGCTCGTTCACCAAAGCACTGGTTTGCATTCAAGGTACGTTGCTTCAATACCCGCTACTTTCACATTACTGCTCGTTTGTATGGCCAAATCGACGCACGTTGTCGGGAAGCGAAGTACTTGTAGTCTCCAGCAAATTAGCTGGCAACACCTGAAGATCTTTCACTCGCTTTTATGTTTTTTTTACATCGCCTTAGTAATATGGTGCTAACATGGTTGCTCTCCTGCAGCTTCCTGGTTTTGCCTCCAGTGCTTCACACGAGTGGCACAAGGTCTGACGGCCAGCTTGTTAGAACTGAACACATTCGGTCACGCTATCTGCACTCTCTTCATCTATGTGCTGTGGTTCCACAAGCCTCTTGACGTTGGTGAGCCAGAAAAAGTCACACTTCAAGTTGGATTATCCATGGCTCCCGAAAAGCTGCTGGGTGCATCAAAGATCGTTGCAGCGATGTGTGTCAAAAGTAGGCTCGAGAACCGGAGAGAAGAATCATGTTTTCTTCAAGGGAACAACTTGAACGAAGCCTTCCTTTTCGAGATCGAGTCAGAGGGGGTTGCTGGGAATCGTCTTAGCGGCCGGATCAACTTTGACGCAGAACCCTCAGAATTATCGGCGCGTGTGGCAAAGGACCTCGCTCAGCTTTATCGCTCCTCGAGATGTAACTATTCGGCCTTCAACTTTATTTTCTCTCCTCTTGTGTTCAGGTTCTCCGAAATGAGGAAGCGGTGAGTTCGTCAGATCCCATTTCCTCGCGACAAGCATCTCATTCATTTCGGCGCAGCATAGGATCTAAGGATACCAAACTACTTGAGATACGAGGCCTGGCTGCTGAGTGCTGACTGCTTGAAAATGACAGAAAATTGCAATGTCTGCACAGAATCCCGAAATCAGAAGCTCTGCTGGCATCCGTCCTGCCATCCTGGAACGGTTTAAGCGAGCGCGTGTTTTCATGGGGAATATACAACAAGAAAAAGGGATGGAGCCAAGTTAAACTCAGCGTCGTGGATGAAATTTGCCCGCGTGCTGCGACTTCCCCTCCCGTCTACCTTGAAATTAGTCACTCCGATATGAGACGGTGGCAGCTTGCGATGGAGTATCCGAATCTTGACAGCGTACCACGGAATCTCCTGACTGACCGAGTACGCAACCTACCCCGGCTCGAAGACTACGACCAGTACCTGTCTCTATATCTGGGATTTGGTCTCGTGGGCCTCGTTTACGGCGGCCTTCACTGCCTCGCGTGGAACGCGCCGTTTGCTTCCAACACAGAGAAACTTTTTTGGAGGCTTTCCAGCGTGGTGGTCGCCACTTCCGGACTTTTGGTCGTCTTTCTGTCTCTGTGGCAGCTTCTTCCACCATTTTGGCATCGTGGTGTTCTCAAGAGCATGTGGCGGATAACCAAGCCGTTTCGGATCGGGCCCCTTCTCAACGGACCAGATTGGATCGGGCAGTGGGTGCTGGCCGAGGAGTTGTATACAGAGAAAAGGCTTTGGTACTCTGGTCCCTGGTCTTCAATCAGGTACTGGATACACGCCTTGATCGTTTGCGCGGGCGTGCTGGTGTACGTCCTTGTGTACATTCTCTGTAGCCTCTGTTCTCTGATCCCTATTGCCATTCCTTCGTTTGTTATCTTTCTCAAGGTACTCGTGGACATTGCCACTCTCTGCTTCGTCCCTTTTTACTTTCTGGCTAGGGCCTACTTGGTGATCATTTCATTTGTCAACCTGGCTCACCTACCTGAATCGGCTTATCATCTTCCCTTGTGGTCGCAGTACGTTCCTCACATTGGGTAATCCTGTTTGGGCGAAACATAGAACGGTCATAGGTAGCTTGGCTTGGCTGGCTTGTGTATGTTTCATATATCATCTGCGCACTTTCGAGCGCTTGTATCAAGTGCCGTACATCTTCAAGGTATCAAAGAATGGTTGTGGGCAAGGAGCTATTGAATTGATGGCATCTTTGTCGACAAGTTTCTCTTCTTTTCTCCAACTAAGAATACTTACTGGATAGCTGCTCCTCGTCGGTTTTCCGGCATTGTTTCGAGGATGGAGTTCGCTTTGGATCACTGATTCCACCCGCTAAGAAGCGTTTGCATGATCTTGTTCCCGCACTGTCAGTTTACCTGCAAAACAGCCTGGGGCTCTGATAGCGCCATATATCGTTCAAATGTCTGGATGGGGAATTGTGCAACCGTCCAGATTCGACGAAGCCCATGACCACAAGATACCCCCAAGACTTATCACATATGGCAGTTGAGTGGAAGAAATTCGCACTGATCAAAGTGGAACTAGCCCCTGATGACCAAGTAAACCTTCTTTTTTGACTCATCCTACGTCTTACCGGTGAGAAAAATGACGAGTGCTCGAGTGTCAGTCCAGAGTCCGAACTTTCCGAGAAGTCGGAGCTCGGAGGGGAAGAACGAGCAGGAATTCCGCCGCTACAAAGGACGGAAGGGCCATACGAGCTACATCCAAACGTGTTACGAGACTCCTGGGTCGGTGCCGAAACACTCTGTTTCCTAAAGAGTAATCTTACCCGCACCCACCCTATCTAAGACACTTAACGATTTTTTCTCAGCAGCGCCCACTGAAGCTTTAGAAGTTGGTAGGGAAGGATATTAGCCCTCAAATTCCTCGCGGGCCAAATTTCATTTTGCAAAAAAGCCTTGTAGACGTCCATTCATAGGCTATTTATATTCGTATCGCGCCCGATTTCTGCAATGTACTTTGTATAAGTACGAGAGTTAACCTTAGAAATTGATATCAAAAGGCCAGCTGTGGGATTAAAGAATCTAAAGAAGGTAGTGGAATATCGATTTTGGGGTACAAATAGCTATACGAGCATTAATCTTGGTATTCCGTTGGAGGGAGGGTACGTATAGGTTTTGGAGTGGGTGCGGGTAGGATTACTCTTTCTAAAGCTGTGCCTCTATCAACATGACTCTTTATGCTCGTGATGCCCGTATTTGAACCGCCTTCCATCATCCATGTGACGGTGCCGGTCCGGCCATGCCCAGAAAGGGTGTCGAAATGAGGGACATGGAGGTCTGGCGCATGGTCTTTGCTAAGGCGGGAACCAAGCCCATTGAGGTTGTTTGTCCAGGTTTGTCCTGCAGGTGAATGGGATGCGGGTGAAGGGATTGGCGGACAGCGACCAGAGTATTTATTCGGGTCTACACGCATGTATCTAGTTCTCTTCCTCTTTTCTCCTCCTCACCTTAAATCTTCTGTCATAGATAGTATCTTAGCCTTGCCTTCGACTTTCCATTCTAGCGCCCTTGCAATCCATGCTCTATCCATTCCAGCTGTGCTCAGGAGCTAGCCGATGTGCGGGATGTATCGGGACCATTACTAGTCACCTTCACTATCCCTATTCGCCTAATGACCTTCGCGACTTCCCTAACCTCCCTGGCATCCTCTCACTACTCCTCCACCCATCACCACCGCCATCACCATTCCCATCCCCACCATCAGCACCAACATTGTCACGGCGTAACCAGGAATGGGTACGATGTGCAAAGACTATACTACCCTAATGGCTAACTTGGACTGAAGACAATAAATTAAAGAAGGAAGGAAACCTCCAAAAGGGAAGGCTCGATGGGGAGGACTGGGTTTTATACCCTGAACTCTGGGAGGGAGCCAGGCCAAGCCCAGAACCTGAACCATCTGAACTAAACCCGTGAATGGAAGCCACTCTCAATGGGATCTGTGCACGTGAAAGACCCTTGACGGTCCCAGCCGTCACAAACATCCTCCCTCTCCCTCTCCCTCACACCAACCTCAAACCCCTCCACCTCCCTATAATCCTTATAATAATAATGTACACGCTCCCACTACTCCCCAAAATCCTCATCACTGATAATCCCCTCCGCCAGCACGATCTTGACGAAATCCTGCCCGTCTTGCACTACTCCGTCCTCGGCTTTGATACTTCTCCCCATTAAGAAGTGGTTGATCAAATTCTCCCTTACCTAATCCCAAAGCTCGTCTTCGATGTGAGCAAGTAAGTGAAAACTAGCCTGCCATTGGTCGCGGATTATTCGCGTCGTGACGTCCGCGGGTGGCGGGTGGGAGGAGGGGAGGAGGACGTTGAGAGTGGAGAGCGGCCGGCGATCGTTAATAGGACAGTGAACGGCGAAGGAGTGGTGCGGCCGCAAGGGCTGCGCGGGCTGGGACTGGGAGGTGTGATCAGTTACAGGAATGTACTCGTAGATGATCCATTGGTGGTCGGGGTGGAAGGGGTTGTGGAGTTCGGGGGTGTGGCCGTCGGAAGAGTGGTAGGAGATACCAAAGTACTAGCGGGATTGTTTGGTGTTATGAGGGGGACGCTCGGTGAAGGTGAAGAGGGCGCGGTCGCCGGGGTAGAGGAGCTCGGAGGGGTGCATAGCGGACTGGACATGGTACTAGGTTGATGTTGCCGATAGGAATTTGTTGGGGTTAGTCAAGAACTAAGAAGGGGATTTAGTCTAGAGGTTTGATGTGTTGCTGGTTTGTTGCCCAAATAAAGTCTTGGTGTTTGACCTTGTAGCATGCATGTTGATGACATACTAGGGGGGCAGCTTTTATACATGAACCGCGGGACTTTTCGCACCTACATTGTTCATTATTCAGATATAATAGCCAGCATGCAACCCTGTTTGTCCTATTTGAGAATGAGAAACGTTGAGAGGGTGAATGGTCTTCCAACCCGGGTGCCAGTTTTCAGTTCAATTTCATCTTCTTTGCGTACGGTAAGGTTGTAGGAGACGTGAATAGAGGTGTTGAACTGAAGGACCCATTGTGATTTCACAATGTCGACTATAAGAGTGCGTTGTACTACGTCAAAAAAAAAAAAAAAAAAAAAAAGGAATAGTGAATGTAATTACCGGTCCTTGAGAGCCTCAAACCTCACTTCCCGGGCCCTTTCGTGTAACGGAAGTGCGATTTTAAGCCGGAAACATCGGAGGTCCGGACCCCATTTCGGCCCCACCCGGCCCCGGAGTAGGGCCGAGTTCAAGGCCCCGTCTTATACCTAAAGTCCGCGTTGCTGGACAAATGGGCGAATCTGTTGAAGATGCTCTTCACCTTTGTAGTTGTGATATTTGACGGTTTATTATAGTTCATAGTCAGAGCAAACGAATGAAGATCTGATGTCACTACTTGTACAGAAAATGTGTAATGCTGGGGCTACAAAGGGCTAGCATTCCAACCCCATTTTCTGTAGCGGGACTGCCCGCACTGACCGTCGCCGCCCCGCGTGTCGTTTCTCCTCCTCTTTTTCCAATGACAACAGAAATGGCTTCCAGTCCGACTCGCCTTATTTTAATTGCATGACAATTGACGCCTCTGCGCGTATGATATCCACGCCATATCCTCTTTTCTGCTCTCACGCGTCATGACTCTTTGTTGTTGCGCGTGAGGCACGACATTGCATCGCCGCGCCGTACAAACGCCTGGAAATGCAGTGATCACGCTACGCCATCTTCAGGAGACAGGCAAAGTTCTAGGCATCTCTGTTAAGAAACACACTCGGTTGGTTCCTCCCCCTCCTATATATAGAAAACATACGGCATTCGGGTATCTTGTTACTCGCTAACTCTTGAATCGAATCCCAGTTACTAGCCAGAGAACGCCCCCGACACGCTGCCCTCCGTAACCTCCCGATGGTTACCCTCGACGTCTCGTCCGAACCACCTACAATACCCGACCTCCTGTGTACGGTGACGACACCAAACTCGCTACCGCAGCCAACGGTCTCGCGTCCGACTTGGGCTTCGCCAAGTACCTCTTCAAGAAACAGTTCCCATAATACTTCTCCATGAACAGCGGCAAATCCCCGTTGAAATACACCCCGACGCACGTATCGTTCTTCGTTATTCGGTTCGTCTGTGCACACGATCGGAGACAGTCCTCGAACGAATAAGCTATTGAACCGGCGAGGTCGATCCCACTTCCCTGGAAGTCCTGATTGCAGCCCACGCCGAACCCCCAGCTCAGCGAACCCATCGTTATAATCTGGCGGCCACTGGAGGCGACGGCTGCGCAGTCGAACGCGAGAACGCCCTCAGTTGGGACCGTGATAATGGAGGCTGTTGTGGTGGAGGGAGCTGTCATCGTGCTCGAGGGAGCCGTCGTACTTGTCAGTTGATCAAATACTGTTGTAGAGGCGGAAATCGATGGCCTTGACGCGGAGCTGCTTCTCGACAGTCAGCTACAGTCGGAGAAAATACTTGGCAACCCAAAAAAAAAAAAAAAAAAAAAAAAAAAAGACCGGCTTACCTCTTCGCGTTCTTGACCGCTATCGATCCACCCACACCACCTCCGACGGCCGCCATCACGATCACAGCCAGAAGCGCCATTGTCAAGAAAAACGTGGACCTCCGTAGGCCGCATATCCTCCTCTTTGGGGTGGCCTTTTCCAGGCCCGGCGAAGATGCGCCTGATGGTGGGAGGAAGTATCCACGTTGTTCCTGATGTTGCTGTTGCACCAGGGGGCTGTATTGCGGATAAGTTGATGTCGCTATCGTCGAGACCGGCTCCTTGGGTACCCGTTGCCCAGGAAGAACAGCTTCTGGCGCATCTCTGTCGTTCACTACGTGCAGGCCATCGTCCCACTGAGTGCGGCTCATGATCCCGGTTGCAGTTGTACTGGCAACAAGCCGACGGTTGAGGAGGCAATCGTGCTTCCGACACAGTGAAGAGTATCGACAAAAAAGAAGAAAATGATGAAGTTGCTTGATCGAAAACCAATGCCCATGATACGGCTGATTCTCCTGCCTAGGGCTTGGCATTGGTAACACTGCAGGTCCTTACCTCCTTTGATTCCCTGAGACTGACCCGGAAAGCTGACAAAAGAACCATAGTCTCAGCTCGTATTATGGCTGTCGAGCTGAGTTCCTGGAGTCCGATGTGTCCAATCAGCACCGCGCCACCACCTTCAAGTCGGAACGTGGGATATAAAAAGAGATTGCCGCAACGGATTTGGATGCTCAGGGGCACTCTACGCCTTGTCAACGATCCAGCCTATCTGTAGGGCTGACCTAACCGAATCAGGGTTCGGTCCGTCATTGTTGCCGCTCCCCTTCATCCCAGTGCGGCTCGCTGTCCAGAACAACCTATGGTCATATAATCTTCCATTGCTGTATTCTGCTAACCGCCAGGTATCTAGGCTACACAATCTTCACGCTCATAGTCCTTCAGAATTCGCCAAGCCATCGCTGTCGTAAAGCCCCGGCTACCGATATTAGCACCCGTTCTTCCTGTCCTGCAGAAGTCACCCGCCGGCCATCCTCCATCTTCCTCCTGAAGGACAAGCAGCTCGTCCATCTCCCACTTTAGAAGGTCTCTGTCGATCCCGAATACCTGACAAGCGCGCACCCGCATCGCCAAAGCCAACGGGTTAGCAGGCCTCCCCAATGACTGCACCAGCGAGCGATAGATATGCCTGTTGAGCGTCTGGCGCACATTGGCGTTCTTGATCGGGTTCTTTTCGGCCTTTGCTTTGAGCTCGGAGAAAAACAAGCTGACGAAGTAAAGGAAGCTCTCAGTTGTCGTGTAATGGCGTGTGCCATTCATCACTGCATTGTTGACCAGGCAGTTGACAACAAAGTTCCTTGTGGCCGCAAGCCGGGGATCTGTGTCCAGATCCAGATCATCACCACCATACTTCAGGAAGAACCGAAGCATGTTCACACTTACAATGGCACAGATGCGCGGCCTGTCGTCTGTGAAGTACACCTGCATGATCCCATCGACGTTCACGTTGGAGACCATGGCATCCAGAACGAGCTTGGGATCGGCAACGCGATGCAGGTGCTCTTGCGGAATGGTCAGGTAGGCGATCGAGGTGGTGTCGGCGTCGGCTGGGAATGTCTCCGTGGTCCCAACTGGCTTCTCGGTGAAATAGTTCCACAGGCCGTCCTGAAGAGGGCGTGACTTCTTGCCGTCTCTACCCATGTCGTCGAGAACAACAGCTGAGTCGGTTGAGCTGGCCACGGAGGCGTTGTCATCTGGAGATGAGCATCGTGATGTTCCCTTCCAGCGCGTTCCGTCCGGCCACAAAATGTCAATGATATCTTCCACATCTGTCAATCCCCAGATCAACAATTGGGCAAAGTTGTCCTTGAAAATCACCCCCTTCTCGGAATAGATTGAATCCAGCTTTCCGCTCTCGGAGTGCAAGAAGGCTTCTGCAAGTGCAATGGGGTCTCCCAGGACCACGTTCCTGAGGAATCGATATATCCTTCCTTCCTTGATCCTCTCGTTCTCCGTTACGACCTCACCCCGGATGCCAAAAGATCTAGCAGCGACGATGTTTTCGGTACGGTCGTCAAGGAAGATGGTACGGCTAGGATCGCATCCAGTCTCGTTGATGACGAACTGGTAGAAACAGAGGTCCGGTTTGCGCATACCGGCGGCCGCGGAGGTGAAGACGCGAGTGAATGCTTCCCATGGAAACGGCAACGTCCGTATGTACTCGAAGTGTTCCTTGGAGATGTTGGACATGGCATATACCTTCAGCCCAGGCTTCGCAGCAAGCTTTTCCACCAGCTCGGCCCATTGCTCGTTCACTCGCAAGGAGCAGGCTGCTGCATCAATGGCCTGCCGTACCAGCGACGCCTCGATGTTGAGCTCCTCACCCATGATCTACTCGACGTTGGTTAGTCTCGAGGCACGAAGGCCGTGGAAGCGAGGAACCTGCATACCTTGTAGGCCTCCTCCGCAGGTAGGAGACCACGGTCGAGGTCGTACCAAGTGGTTGAGTTCATCATCTCCCTCATAGCACCTTTTGGGAGCGCGGCAAGGGATGCAACGTTCTTTGGCTCATCCCAGTCGAAGAGCACATCTCCGAGGTCGAAAATAATGGTGTCATATGTTGTAGTAGCCATTGTTGGTGTTTGAGGGTTCGCTGTCCTTGGGGCATGAGGAATCAAGGTATCCAGTGCAGGAGGCATGGCTGGTTTGCTCTTTATACTTCATGTTATCTCCAACATCTTCCCCTTCAGCAAATCTTGCTGTGCGCTTAATGATAGCCCATGGCATGGGCATCGCCACAGACCCGCCATATCACTGCATCCGTCGGGCCCGACTTACTAACCCTTGGTGATGTTGCTCGTTCGTCGACCATCCACATCATCATGTCTTGACCGGGGACTACTGAGGCCGCACAGACGATCACCGCCCTTGGTGACATTCGTGGGGGTCTAGCTACATATTCAAAGTTGAAGTTCATGATAACAAGGGCCGCAGTTTGCAGGGAGCTTACCAGATTGAGCCCCCCCAGGAAGGCGAAGTCGCCAAGCAGGACAAACTCACCGGTTGTGCTCTCGCCTTGCGGCTAACGGTCAATGGCGCTTACTAGCGGACCGTTCGTTGATGATGGTCGTTGGCGGTTTCAGGGCTCGGAGTTTTTGTCGTTGTACAAACTTACTCCACGGTGCACAAAGACCCCTGGATGGCCAACTGCAGGTCATTGCTAGCGATTGCTAGCGTCCATTCCGCTGGGAAGGACGCCAATCAGGTGCGTGGGGCAGCCCAGGCACGCCATCGGTTGCATCTGATGACTCGATGATAACTCCATGCAGGGCCGTGATTTCCTAGAGGTATCGTTTACTTTGATGTCACATGTCAATTTCATGAGCACTGGGCGCTATGTTGGGGGCTCTGGCCCTACCAACTACTCTAGCGCAGGACGCCGCTGCGTTCTACCATTATGTGAGCACTAACAGCTGGCCTCACTGGATGAGTGAGCTACTTGCAGCACACTGCACAGTGAGCACACAGCCTCTGGAGATCACCCTCACTGGCCTGACAAGGAAGAGATATCCTGATATCCTGATGTCGTGGATCAGTTAACATGAGGGACCCTCTGGCCCCGTCGTAGAAATCACATGCCGACATCAGAGAGGACAGCCAGCCAGTCGCCCATTCGGGCTTCAAAACGTCGCAACGGTCGCCGAACCTCCAACGTCTGGACATTGGAGCGCAAGAAGTGACAACTCGTTATCTTGAAGTCGTTTATACATGCCCATTAAGGTTTAGCGGCAATAGCGGGAACAACCGCCTGCCACATCCCGGTCGAACGGCATCGGGCGGGCTTCTATATGAAGGGACGACACACCATAGCACGGACTCTCTCAGTGGTATGATAAGATAGTTTAGAGGTACCGCTTTTTCTCACTCAATGTGGTTTCACTCAAACAGGTATAAGGCCGGCACCATCTGACGCAACACAAAATCTTGCCCTTGCCATCCTCCTCCACACTCCAATGTGCAACGAACCTGTAAGTCCTCCCTCTGAACTACAACCAGAGCAGCAGCATCTTAAGGGGTACCTTAGCCTTTGTCAAATATCAATCGGGCGTGTGGCTCAGTTGGTAGAGCGTTCGCTTAGCATGTTTCCGAGCATGCGAAAGGTCCTGGGTTCGATTCCCAGCTCGTCCACAGTTCAATTTCTTTTTGCTGTCTTTTTTTCTTTTCCTGAGTCGCGCCCAATTGCTTTCTTTTTGCGTATTATCGGACACATATTGTGTTCCAAATGACTTTTCTATAGATCATTTTGCATCGGAAACGGTTATAGGAAAGAACATGAGGAGTGACTGACAATTTGTAGATACAATCCACGCGAATATGAAGATGTAAGCCAAATGATAACAATCAACGACGCTGGAGTATTGTTACCTAATTACTATACACCAATAAAGCGAAGCTTCTCGATATGATTTGTTTCTAGCGCTGAAGCAGCCCACTTTGAAAATCCTTCATAGTTCCTCTTCGCTCTCTCAAAAAGATTCCGCCTCATCATATCCAAGCACCTCCTTTGATGCACCTCCAGCTCGGGCGGCTCCTCTCCCTCGTTCTCTTTCATATGACCAAAGAAACCTTTCGTGAATTCCCATTCCCTCTCCAGACCCCGTTTCATCGACATCCTCATGCCAAAAACTTCCATCGCTCTGACAGAATCAGGATCCATCAACGCCACCGCCTTCTGTGCCTTCCTCAAGAGGTCGTCCACGTTCTCCGGATTACACAGCTCTTGTGCCATGGGATGGCACACTGCGTTTCTCACGTCCGTGGCTTGTACGAGAGCGTCGTGTAACTCACTTGGCCAGATTCCTGGGGAGACAAGATGGGGGTAATCCAGCAGACGCTTGATGGCGCCAGAAGGCATGGTGGCATTCATCTTTTCGCCGTCAAGATTGTTTAGGTAATCGCCCATTTTCTCCTTCGTCCATTGGATAAGAGATGGGCCGTCAGGAAAGCCGATGCTGTTTTGAAAATCCCAGAGAGATTGGGATTTGTATTCCACTAGGCCGGGGAAGTGAATCCTGCAAAAGTCGAAGAATGACTGTTGGGCGAGAGACAGAGCGCGCGTAAGGTACTTAAGGCTCTGTTCGGCGGGGAGTAGCATATTGAAGATTGGAGATTCGGCCGGGAAGAAGATATCCTCGCGTAGGGGGTAGTTGAGGTTGTATCTGTCCGGGAGACTGGTTAATGTAGGAGTGGTTGTCCATGACTGAGAGCTTATTGGCGATGCCAAGGTTGTATTCGAGTCCGGTGATCCGAAAAGGGATGTGTTTGGGGTGTCCGGCCGAATGCTGGCGCCGCCATCGGATTCATCTTCGGAGTCCAGGTAACTGGCTGCGGTGATGTAACTGTCCCTTGTTGTGGTTGTGCTAGTGCTAGAAGATCTAGGCCGGCCCGAGAGGATATCGCCAGATTGCAGATCGCCAATGCTCGGGATCTCAGGTTCGAGCACATGACTGTTGTCAACAAATATAGGCTCGGTCGGTTCCCAATGACTTGGGTTACAGTTGTAATCCGGCAGGATAGAATAGATGTTCCCTGGAGTGTTGGTATGGGCAACGTAGACGTCCAGGCTGCCACTCTGAAAGGGAGGTGGTGTGAAATGCTTTGGTTTGCTCGCAAGCATCCAGGAGGGAAAATGTTCGTCGCCGAACGTTGGGCCGAGGACCGGGCTATCAAGAGATCGACTATAGTCACCATCCCCAACGAAGGAGGGTGCTTGGGACGCTACATATGTCTTTGATGATGCCTGAGAGATCTGGGACTCAGAACACGAGTTCTGAGTTGAAGGAGGTTCGCGAGGTTCGTCATGCACTTTGCTGATTGATTCGTCAAGCCACTCAGCGAGATCTTCGAAATCGGAGTCGTCACGCCGAAATCTGTCACGGCGGATTGAAGGATGGCTGCCGAGGTTGATGGTGTCGAGATCTTGGATTTCCGACTTGTGTTTGGTCTTGAGCCAAGCGAACTTCTTCCGAAGGGATTGCTTCCATTTGATACTGTGATGCGTCATGCTTGCGTAGCCTTGCAATAGCGACAGAAGGTGTGTTAAGGAATGGGCGGATGCAAAAAAGGGGACGGGAGGACGAATACGGTTCGGAGTAGTGTGACTTCGGATGCTGGTGGTGTTGTGAGAAGAGGAAGTTCTGTCGTGAGTCAGACAACGACTGGAGTCCGACTGTCCGATGCCAAATACCTGGGCAGGGCAATGGTTCCAGCATCTTCGTGTGGGAAGGACCGTAGGGGCGGAAAGCGGAAGTGACCACCTGGGGAATCTTTGGAAACGGCAAGAAACATGAGCTGCGAAGAAGGAGAAGGCCGAAACCAAGCGGAACTACACATTGGGATCCAAAGGAACCACTGGCTCATTCATGCCTTCCAATTCTGAGACGAGCGAAAAAACCGCTACTGCCTACAACTCTCGACGATGTCTTGTCCCAGCACCCGAAGCCCGAACACGCTGAACGATTTGACCTTCACAGTTTGAGTGTCGTGAGTGGACGTGGAGGTTGTATCGGAAATAGAATCCATTTAGACCCGAACTTATGTCTCAAAACTTCTATCCAAGAACTGAGACAGATCCAATCACCCAACCCATACACCACAACAACACAACCTCTTGCGTCCCTACCCACCCCCCACCACCGCCCTCGGCTCCCCCCTCCCCCTCCCCCTCTCCTGCAACCTCCCCACCTCCAAAAGCAACCGATACAAATAAACCCCAATATCCCTTTCCCTCAACGCCCGCCCCCACCACTCCCTTCCCTCCTCCGCCACCTCCCTCGCCTTCTTTCTGCCCTCCTCCGAACTAGTCAAATATATCACCAACTCAGGTACTTCCTCCATCCCCACGCTCACCGGGAAATAATGCACCCACGGCACCAGCCGATCATCATGCCACTCCCTGAGCAAAGTCTGCTTGAGCACCGCGCTATTGGAGGCCAAAAGCTTGTAGTACCGCCCCGAAATGCCGTTGCCGTCTAGGTCAAAAACTAAGCGTGACCCAAAAGCTTCGTCTTTGTCGGCGTAGGATTTTGTGCGGAAGAAGGAGCGTTGGGCGCGGCAGGTGGAGGGGGAGCAGAACTGGAAACGGGTGAAGAAGACGGAGAAGAGGCGGCTATTGAGGAAGGGGGAGGTAAAGCGGGTTATGACGCCGTTGAGTGAGCGGAGGTAGGTATGCGGTTGGTGGTTGAGGTTTTGGGCGAGGGAGACGAAACGTTGGCGGTGGAACGACTTCCATTGATCTGAAGAGGAGGAGGAGGAGGCGTATCCGCCGGTTGTTGAGCCGGCCCAGTAGAGGTTGTTGGACTTTTGCTCCCAGGGGATGTCACGGGTCGGATCGTAGATGAAGCCGGTCTCGATGTAGGCGGCGGAGGGGTAGAGGATGTCGGACATGGTGGAAGGTGCGCCGGTGGAGAGGACGGGAACGAGCCCAGTCAGCAGGCGCAGAGATACCGGGGAGATGAAGAGGCCGTACGAGCTGGCGTAGGAAGGGTTGGCGCAGATGTCAAGCGAGGAAGCGGCGGATGTAACAAAGGAGAGACCGAATGTGTCAATGTTGTCGGTGGTGTCATTGCGCTTGGAAGAAGGGGAACAGGGAGCTGTTAGTTCCTTCCAAACCGACTTGTGAGACATATTGGCAAGGACAAAGCGCGTGCCGGCGGGATCTTCAGGTGGAACAACCACCCGCGGCTCATCAAGATGGTTGACAATGAACTTGACGTCAGGAAGGACCCCCGCCAGATCACCCAACACCTTGTCAAACAGGAGAGTGAGATGTCGATCGAAGCTGCGGTACGGATGCCGACACTCGGTCTTTGCATTGTCACCGTGCAAGGTGCACTGCCACAACTCGCTGTAAGGCGTGTTATAGGCATTGTTCATCACATCCAGCACCTCTTGGCCGCTAAGTTTCCAGAACGGCGACACTGACTGGTAGATGGTGTCAAAGTCATCGATGATTGGGGACTGGTTCTTGACGGCAAAGTCGTACCAGCCCCGGAAACCCGGTGGTGGATCAACCTTGTATCGACGTCTGTACTCTTCGACAGCCTCTTCATAGGTCTTTGACTGTCTGGATAACATGCTATCAAAGTCTGATTTTGCCTTCTCCATTAGCTGTGCTACCGGGTGTTGGCCGGGGCACCGAAGAGCCAGTTGCTGTGCTGCAGACTCTGTGGCTCTGATGGCAACCATGTTGGCTAAGAATGGCATGAGTGGGACAAGAGTAAAGGCCCAGAGAAGGGCTCGCTGCTTTGTGTGCTTCGGCAGCATGTAGATGGTTTGAGCCAGTGAAAGAAGGGAAGCAACAACGTTCGCAAGGGCTTGAGTGTCTGAAGGTTCTGCGAACGGGTTACGGGTTGTAACCATGCCAAAGGTTGCTATTACCGTTACGATTTGCCATGACTCCGGTGTTTGTCTTGTCTATGAAAGATGTCAGTGCCAAGACGTCTCTTCAAGCAAGTCACCAAGGCGTTAGTAAAGGACTAAACGTACAGTTTGAACAGCGAAATACCACGAAAAAGCTTTCGCTAACCCCAGAAAGACAGTCAAGACACCATCGATTCTGAGAAAACCAAACACCCAGATGTCGACAAACTGCAGGATGATCAAGAGGCCCACGATCCGCAGGGAGAGAGGCCTGATGGCATCTTCCAACTCAAAATGGAAGGTATTCAAGCGCCCTCGCTCTCCCGTCAAGGGCATAAACGACGCGAAGAGGACGACGAGAGCCACGAACGGTATCACCGCTATAGTAGCTGCCTTGACGTCCCATGCTGACAAGGCGTACACGGCAACCGCCGCAGGCAGAAGTGACCCCCAGAACGTATTAATGATCGAGTGAGGTAAGGCTCCTTCTTTAGTAGTCTTATACCTCAAAGCGCCAGTCCGTAACTTGAACAGTAGCGGTGTTGCAAGTGGCTATTGGAGATGTGGTGTGAGCAGATGGCGGGAGACAAGTATCCGTGAAAGGGTCCGCATCAAACCAGGAGGCTTACAAACAAACAGACAACCGCACCGAACTCTGTTTTACAGAGACTGAGGGCAGCAATACACGCCGCAGGGCCCCAAAGTTGTAGCGGCTTTTTGGTAGAGGTCACATCCCCTAACGGTGGCACATATGTCGAGGGCTTGGCTTGTGGCCTAAAGAGGAATGGAAATATCATCCAACACACGGCTTCCGAGGAGAGTTCAGACTCTGTAGCGCTAGCAGCGAGGTACTGAGCCAAAGAGGTGCAAGCTACAGCGGCTGCTACCGTCAGGGCAGCTGGATCGAGCTGGCCACTGGTACGGATGTTCATGGCCGTGGGATGCCTGTGCCCATGTGTGAGTGGTCCAGTATGAAATATGCGTTGGTGATATGCAACAGGTAGGGGAAGCAATACATAATAATGAACATGACGAGGTCGAATATAGAGTCATCTTGGAATCTGAACGCTAACCAGCAAAGGACAGCAGAGCGGGAGCAGTGAGGTAGCATTGGCATTACCTATGGCCGCCATTCCAATTGGCTGACATTCCTTGTCCTCCCCAGTTTTGCTCTTGGCTTTGCCGCAACGCTTTCTTACAGGTTCGTCAAAACGACACTGCGGACGGCACGTCGTAGGCTTCTCGTTTGACCCTCGGACATGTGCTTCATTTCGTCAGTTGATTGGTTTCAGAAACGGAGTAGTACAAGCGAAGAAAGTCGCTCCTTTCGCATTTGGACCCTGCAGATCCATAATTCCCGATCCTACTGTTATACGGGAAGGCCATCAAGGTGCCTCTGGGAAATCTTAGCGTCGAGATTCTACCCCTCAAGCCCTATGGACGTGTAGGGCAGCTTGTGGAGTGGGGGTTTCACCCGCAGAATCTCGGATTCATGACGCCCTACAAGGTTTTGGCGGCCGCGCCAGATACACCAAGTAGCCATCCAGCCCTGCTGGCCAACCTAAAAGTCGACGGTGTGGGTAGCACTCTCGAGAGACACAAGGGTGTGTGGCACGACCATGTAAGTTTGGAATGATGGAGCTTGTTGACCGCAGCCGGGCCGGGGATTGACCGTTGACACATGCCATGTCACTCTGACCGACTACGCCCGTCAGCACTTATGCCGGCTTTGTTCGTCTGTTTTAGTTTCCGTGTCATCAAAGGATCGGATCTGCAAGATCTGCGACTGTTAGTGCGCGGTTCTTACTTCTCATCATCTCGACAAGGATCTTTTGACAGCTGACCTGTTAGTCTCTCGACCACTCGTAGCTTGTTAAGAACGGCAGAGGCTTGTTGAAAAGGGCATCTTCTTCAACGGAGTGGCCTACGCCCTACCGTTGACATGATGAGTGGCTCGTAGATGGCCCTAATTGCTGACAAGGATCGGAATCCATGTTACGTGATTGATTGTGCTACCCCAGTTGGCAAAGGGCCAGTTTGATTCAATGAAGCGAGACAAGAGGGGAGCCCAGCGGGGACTGCGATCCGTAGAAGTTGTTGAATGCGGTAACCACAGAGGAGAGGGTGAGGTAGAGGTGTCCGAGAATTGTCAACGTAAGTACATCGTCCTCTCGTGAGCATATTGGCTAGAACTGAGTTGAAGGTGTCTTAATGTCCTTTCTCCGTAAAGATCGAGTGCCCTGCGTGAATACCACTCTGTTAGAGTGCAATGTCTTCCGCCGTAGAAATGCTTTGACTTCATCTCCAAGTCCGAGCTTCATTTACCTGTACTATCATGCCGTGACCACTTTCCGCCTCGCTTCTTGGCAACCATGCGATGCAACTGTTTTGCTTCTTGCCTCCCTATCATCAACAATAGTGAACGAGTCCTCGATGCCTCTGAATAAACAACTGTTTCCTGTGTAATTCTTAGGATATTATCTTGTGCTGTGAGGCCATACCAGTGAACGCTGAGGGCATTAACCAACTGCAGGCAGACGACGATCGCATTTTGTCAGTTGGAAGTAGGGTCATAGACAATCCTCCAGAGAACTGATATGTCAGCTTGTCTGCAAGGACCTGAGCCTCACAGTGTTCCGGACCTTCGTGTCGCATGAGGAAGGTTGCAATAGGCAGTTGAAGTCTTTAGGCGATGTTGTAAGTCCGAGAGGTAATGTTGCCATCAACTCTATGAGATTTTATTCCCATCCAATCACCTACCTCGCCGCCTTCCGCACCGGTCAATGTTGAAGACTCCGTTCCCTACCTCTATGGTTCAAGCCATTCACTTAACACTCACTAACCATTACTTTGCAAGCAGAGAGTGGTGATCGGCTGTCAGCATCGGCCAACAGTTCCATCGAGCTCAAAATGGGTAGATCATGAACAGGCAGGGAGGAGAACCTCGCATGGCCAGAGGTGCGATTGGTGATTTCCGTACCATTGCCTTCGGACTTGATGTCGTCAGGATCATGATGCTTGTCGGCCTGGAGTTGGATGAGGATGTCGGTCAGCACGGTTCGTGAAGAGGAGGAGGAGGAGGAGGAGGAGGAGGAGGAGGAGGAGGAGGAGGAGGAGGAGGAGGTGAGAAGATGTGAATATTGCGTTGATGATGGTCTGGATGAAGGAGTGAAATCGGCTATAAAAGCCTCTCCTCCCTCCGCCTTTTCTCCTCCATTCAGATCATCATCAACACAATCATCGTCTCTTCTCTTACTCACACAACAACACCAAAATCACACAACCAAAACCTCCTACCAACCACCATCAAAATGCAGTTCTCCACCATCCTCCTTTCGGCCATTGCCTTCTTCGCCGGCGCTGAGGCCTGCAAGTGCTTGAACTCCGACGGCGGCTCCAACCAGGGCGCCTCCGAGGCCTGTTGCCACCAGCAGAACGGCAGCTGGCGCAACGGTAACGACTGCGCCGCCAGCTCCATCTCCGAGCACTTGTCCAACTTCCGCAGCTGCTGCAAGAACAGCGGGGCGCAGACCTCGGACTGCGACTACCCCCGCAAGGCTTCTGCTGACGCCGCTGATGGCATCATGGCTGCTCCCGTCGTGGATGGCCTTGCTGTTGGCACCATTGTCGAGAGGAACAAGCGCGCTGTTCCCACCAGCTTCTAAGCCAATGCCGGTGATCTGTGTGGTATGAAACGGTGAGTCTTGACCCTGAAGCAGTGAGTGGTGGGATGGATAGCTAACACGAAATGCTTCAGCTCCTGACGGCACTCATCGGTAACTCGGACCTCGTCATCAACATCAAAATGGAGGATGGGGTACTTCGTCCTGGGTCCGACGGGGGCATGAAGACATGATTGTTTGGAGATAAGGAGTCAAAAGAGTTTGTAGTGGATTAGGAAGCGCTTCCGCAGAAAAGGAGACGACTTTCAGTAGTGTTTCAGGAACGGCAAAGTCTGGCTCTCATGTGTGGACGCACGCTTTGAGCCTCATGAGACTTTGGTCCTGGACATTGTACGCTAAATTAGAATTTCTCCAATGGAAACCGAACCTAGGATCGTCGACAGAAAAGGTCTTGCTCCCATTGAGCGACAAATCGTGGGTGGCAGTGAGAAGATGGAAGTAGGATGGAACTGTGAACAACTGAAGGATGAGGAGAGCTCGAGGAGAGCCCGCTCCCACCTGTTTCCCATTTCCAGGTCCCGTCAGGTCGCGCCTGTCTTGTACCCCAATCACCTGGCACCCCACCGTACGAAAGCACTTTCCCAAAGACTATCACGATGCCTACAGTTCATTGAACTCGATCTTGCTTTGAGCACTTGCCTGTCGGTTCCACTATCGGCATGCATGGAGTGGGCAAGTCGCGGAAGGAGCGAGATACTGACCCGATGCTTTCCCTAGGTTATGCAGACGTGACGGCTGACCGCCACCAAGTAAGTCACATCATGTCAAGCGGGTGCAAAATGCTCCTTCCTCGGACACAGAGGTGACAGAGGTAGTCGACTCGGGTTGTACTTGTACGAGGGAAGTTGCAGGTCGGTCGATTCGGGTTACAAAGTATGACGGAAAGACTGCCCTCCTTTCGCAATGCATGACTGGTCAATGGCACCTGGCGCAAGTAAGGAGCCGTCAACCGCATTCGCCAGTGTCCTCGATGACCATGTAAGCCGGCCTACGTCCAGGGCCTACGACTTAATCTAGATGCGGGCAGAGTGTGATGCAATAATCATGGTGAAACTATTGAAGTGAAAGAATGCCCATGACACTGTCAAAATTGTACTCCAAGGTTGTGCTGTCTACCGACTCCTCTTCGATCATCCCAACCCGAGCTCGCCTCGAGGCACTGTCACCCAGCATACCACTTGGCACCATTTAGACACACTGGTGGTAATAATCGTTGATGGCCTTACAGGTCGATCCCGATGGGCAATTGGTGCATCCAGACCACCCCGAACCGCCACACTGAGCGTACTTATCCGCGGTACATCCGGAACCACCGCCCGAAGAAGGGGGAGATGTCGGAGTTGAGGGGTTGCTGCCCCCACCCGAGGGAGGAGTGAAGACGGGGAAGTTTCCGTCGTCGTTTCGCTTGCAGCCGGTGCGGGAGGTGAGCTCGGACGGGCACTGGACCTGCTTGAAGGTGAACTCCGGGTTGTCGGCATTCTGGAACCAGTCAAAGCGCCACTGGCAGCCGGGCTTGAGAGCAGCTGGGAAGGAGTCGCACTGGCTGCGGGAGCTGATGCCGCCGTACTGGGCACCGGGGAGACCGCCGAACTGCCGTGAGCATCCGTCAAACAGGCCGACGCCGCCGCCGGGCATGTTGAGATCGAAGTGGTTGGAGCCGAGATCACCACCGGTACTGGTAGACTGGACGACCAAGGTCTTGCCAGCAACAGGGCCCGAAGTGAAGGTGAGTCTGGAGTAGATAATGGTCAGTGATGGAGGAATACCCCGTCTTGGAAAGAGAACTCACGCATAACAGGCGCAGCACCAAGATGACTCGGTTCCTCCGCTGAGTTTCGTGGCCGCAAAGCCGTAGGCCAGCTGGTCGTTCACTGCCCAGGGAGAGTTGTTGGCGCATGTGTATGCAGAACCGCCATCACATCCCGACTTAACGTTGGCGTCGCTCAGAGGGTTGTTGTTTGCGTCGCAAGCGAGGACGGGTCGGTTGACAGAAGCCTTGCCGGACCAGGAGCAAGATGGTTTGCAGCAGTCCCAGTATCTGGTGGACTTGCCGGATCCGGAGGCAGCCTGAACGGCGAAGGGAAGAGCGGCCACCAGGCCGGTTTGTATGATAATGGAGGAGCGCATCTTGTTTCTGGTCTGAGGTGTAAAAGCCTGGTCTCGGAGTCGGAGTGGTAGGCAAAGGGCCCAAGCCGCCTTCTTATAGTAGTAAACCCATCTATGGGCTCGGTTGCAATTACCCGGCACCCCTCCAGGACCGGGCAAATATCCTGGATATGTGGGCAGCCGGGTGGCTCAAACAATGGCGGTTTCTGGCGCCCGAAATCATGGCAATCTTGTCCCCAAGATGGACGGCAGGTTGGATATGGCGATGCAAGGAACAGGCAACGGAGCGCAGGTACAGACGTAAGATGGTTGCGCTGGGTACCAGTAATCCGAGTTGGTGATTATGGATGTCTGGGGTACAGCAGATCCCGAGTATCGTGGCCGGTAGCGAGTGGCAAATCTGGGGCCCGAAGAATTGATTCTGACTTTCCTGGTTGCGATCGATGATGGTGAGTGGTTGATGCCCCGGGACGTGCACCCCCCAAGAAGACAACGATGCTACCCTAGCCGAGTGTCGGTGCTCCATCTAAACGGAAGTGCGGAACGGGTTCCTTGACCATGTTTCTAACGGAGTTGTTACCCCATCAGGCCATCGATCTGCCGCCGCGAATCGGGAGTCTTGGGCTGACGATGCATAGTTCCCATGACGTACGAAGGATGAATTGTTGGTGACGGATTGTGGTGGAATTGGTGAAAACAAAATAAACAGAGCGGGTGAATGCTCGGGATAGTCAGTCTGAGTGTTGTTAATGGAATGGAAGTTATCGACTTGGAGGGATGCCATTTATTTCGGGGACATACAGAGGATGTATCTGAGATACCTCCACACAAAGCTCATCGACCTCACAGTCAAGGTACAACTTGATTGTCCTCTCAGCTCGGGCAGAGAGGGATCCTTATCCGGCGCGGATGAGCTTGGCCCCTCTGCTAAGAAGATACGGTGCGACGCACATATTTCTTTCATCCTACCTGTCTGAGCTTCCCCTTTCAGTTTTCACCAGGAGCTAACGTGGAGATACTTACTATCCGGTCTGAAAATAGTGCAAGCCGTGCAAGATCATGATTACATGACTAGATTTGCCGTTAAAGTCACCGACCCGTTCGTCGCTAGCAGCCGACGACATCATGACCGGGCCGCATTTGAGTCAGCTTGCGCTAGACGAGGACTGGCCATAGAACACTTGATGCCTCCGATATCCGACGATGGAGACGCAGATCTGGAAAACGAACAGCGGCATAGAAGGTGGATGGCTCGGGTACGGAGAGCAAGCATCCCCACGAGCCCATGGGAAGTCTTCAACAATGCCAATCCTCACCAACCGGCCTCTACTCTCGTCAACACACGGACAATGTCCGCAAAGAAAGCCTTTTGGACCCGCGTTGGCGCTGCAGCAATTGGAGCTACGTTCCTGATCGCGCCCATGTGGATTCTCGCTCTTCAACGGAACCTTTGCATACATCTCGGCGTCGCAACGGGGTGCATCAGTGCATTTGGCCTTTTGGTTTCCCTGTACTTGGAATCGGTGGACAACGTGTTCGCGGTGACACTCGCATATGCCGCCGTCATTATGGTGTTCGTTGTACTGTCATTGAGGAGATTGGCAGCAAAGGAGGGTAGGTTCTGGAGATTTTGACCCAAGACATAGGTAGAAAGTACTTTGGTTTCATCTGATGAGTTGTTGGGAGGGCGTTTGAAGAATTGTATCTCTCTCTTGAGGTTGACAACCTGAACGCACGCTCCGTGTCGGATGTCTGTTAGCTCGGTACATCAAACGAGACATCCAACCTTCAAAAGAACGGCGAAAAGAAAAGAGATACCTAGGGTTAGAAAGAAAAGAAAGGAATAGAAGCATGGCTGAGCAGCAGAAGAGTAAAAAAGACCGACACGAGCGTAGAAGAGAGGTGTCGAATAAGCTTGAAAACGTCCAAAATATGAAGAAGAAGTGTCGCTCAAACAAAGTTTCGACAAGTGGAAGAGCCTTGGCCGGCTGGCATTTTCCCGCATCTTTGACCTCGTTGCCGGCCGGATTTGGCGGGGACTTGGGTGCATTAGTAAAGGCTGCAATCCAACCAATCATCTTGCTGAAGCAGCCATTTCAAGATCCACTTTTGGCCTCGCCGCCTGGAGCTTGGACTTTGTTCTGTCTGCGCTTGCCAGCAGCAACCAGTGTCTGGGATTTTGGAGTGGCACTCTCCGTCCCTCGCTGGCGTTCGACTTCCTTTCCCCAAACCACCATCACTACCTCCTCAACCAACATCGCGACCTCCACGCGCGTTGTCCTCCCACCTCGCCACTCCCAGCAGCCGCCGTCGACGTCTCCTTTTCTCGACCAAGTCATCGATTGACTCGATCCGTTCATCTGCATCTCTTTCCATGAGAGTCGCGTTCCGACATCGACAAGGAAAATCCGAAGGTGACGAGCTGTAGATGCGCGACTGATCCTCGACCATCTACCACCATCGCCGGCCAACCCGAGCCGCGATACCCATTTTGCTTCCTTTCCATCTCTTCGATTCGTTACCGACCGTCGTCTTCTCTTTAATCGACTCCGGATACCCCGACAGCAGCCAGACCAGACGCTGTCGTCGCGTTACCGCCTCTGAAAGGGTCGGATATTTCATTCACATACCCCGCCACCGACCGCCACCACATTCACGGTCCGCCATTCACCATCCATCCACGATTTACCGATTACTTGATCAGCCGGCCCTCAGCCCGCTCGGCAACCAACTCCTAGCCCGTCCGCCAAACCACCTGCACCGCTCGCCTTGCTGATTTGCAACATGGCCGCCTACGCAAAGGACGGCAGCCAGAGCTATGGCGGCTATGGGGACACATACGACAATGATGACAACTACGAGAACCTCTCCGCTTTCGACGACGAGGACGACGGTTCCGACCCTAACGCCATCACGCCCGAGGATTCGTGGGAAGTCATCTCTTCCTACTTCGACCTCAAGGGCCTCGTGTCCCAGCAGATCGATTCTTTCAACGAGTTCACAACAGACACAGTGCAATCTCTAATAGACGAGTATGCCGATCTTACCCTGGACCACCCAAGCCCAGGCGACGACGAGGGCAGAGAGGTCATTCTGCGCAGATACGACGTTCATTTCGGAGAGATCATCATTTCCAGGCCGACCCTCACCGAAGCCACGGGCGAGACTATCAGTCTTCTCCCGTACGAATGCCGTGACCGCAACCTGACCTACTCGGCTCCCATCTACTGCAAGGTCACCAAGCGCGCCCGTATCGCCGTCAGCGAAAAGAAGCCCCTTAACCAGCTGACCGATGACGAGCACGACCACATGGCCCGCACTGGCGAGCACCCGACTGTCCTGCGCTGGATTGAGGAGGAGAGTGCGCCACCAGAGCCGCCCAAGGACGACAAGATCAACCCGGAGAACCTCAAGGGATACCTCTTCCTTGGCAAGATCCCCATCATGGTCAAGTCCAAGATTTGCCACCTTTACATGGAGGACGACGAGTCCTTGTTCACCCTCAACGAGTGCCCTTACGACCAGGGTGGCTACTTCATCATCAACGGTAGTGAGAAGGTCTTGATTGCCCAAGAGCGCTCTGCCGCCAACATCGTTCAAGTTTTCAAGAAGCCTCCTGGTGGCAGCGTCTCGTACCAGGCCGAGATTCGCAGTGCCCTTGAGAAGGGGTCCCGTCTCATCTCCTCCCTCCAGATGAGGCTGCACACCAAGGCTGACCAGAACAAAGGTCGTTTGGCCAACACTGTCAGCGTCACCCTGCCCTACGTCAAGGAGGAGGTCTCTCTTGCCATTGTGTTCCGTGCTTTGGGAGTTGTTTCCGACGAGGATATTCTCAACCACATCTGCTACGACCGCCGCGACAGTCAAATGTTGGAAGCCCTTCGTCCCTGCATTGAGGAGGCCTTCTGCATCCAGGACCGTGAGGTCGCTCTGGATTACATCGGCAAGCGTGGTAACGGACACACGGGAGTGAATCGCAACAGCCGTATCAAGGCTGCTAAGGAGATGCTCCAGAAGGAACTGCTACCCCATATTTCTCAGGCTGAAGGTTGCGAGACCAGGAAGGCCTTCTTCCTTGGCTACATGGTCCACAAGTTGCTCCAGTGTGTCCTTGGCCGCAGAGATACCGATGATCGTGATCACTTCGGTAAGAAGCGCCTTGACCTGGCTGGTCCTCTGCTGGCCAAGCTTTTCCGCGGCATCGTGAGGCGCCTGACTCAGGACCTCATGGGCTACATGAAGCGCTGTGTTGATACCAACAAGCACTTCTCCCTGGCCCTGGGTATCAAGGCCTCCACTCTTACCAATGGTCTCAAGTACTCGCTTGCCACTGGTAACTGGGGTGACCAGAAGAAGGCCATGAGCTCGACTGCTGGTGTATCCCAGGTCTTGAACAGATACACATTCGCCTCGACTCTGTCGCATTTGCGTCGTACAAACACGCCCATTGGCCGTGACGGCAAGCTTGCCAAGCCTCGTCAGCTGCACAACACACATTGGGGTTTGGTCTGCCCCGCAGAAACGCCAGAAGGCCAGGCTTGCGGTCTGGTCAAGAACTTGTCTCTGATGTGCTTCGTCTCCGTGGGTACGCTGGCCGATCCCATCATCGAGTTCATGATTGCCCGAAACATGGAAGTGTTGGAGGAGTACGAGCCTTTGCGGTATCCCAATGCCACCAAGGTCTTCGTCAACGGTACTTGGGTTGGTGTCCACCAAGATCCCAAGCATCTCGTCACTCTTGTCCAGAACCTCAGACGCAAGAACATCATTTCTTTCGAGGTGTCGCTGGTTCGCGACATTCGTGACAGAGAGTTCAAGATTTTCTCCGATGCCGGTAGAGTTATGAGGCCGTTGTTCGTTGTCGAGCAAGAAGACAACAGCGACTCTGGTGTCGAAAAGGGTCAGCTCATCCTTACCAAGGAGCATATCAGGCGCCTTGAGCAGGATAAGGAGCTTGGCAAATACCATGAGGATTACTTCGGCTGGCAAGGCCTACTCGAGTCAGGTTCTATCGAATACCTCGACGCCGAGGAGGAAGAGACGGCCATGATCTGCATGACACCAGAAGATCTGGACACCTACCGTCAGCACAAGTTCAAGGGTCGCGAGTTTGAGGACGACGCGGCCAACCGTGGCAATAGCCGTATCAAGACGAAATTCAACCCGACAACACACATGTACACGCACTGCGAGATTCACCCCAGTATGCTTCTCGGTATTTGCGCCAGTATCATTCCTTTCCCGGATCACAACCAGTCGCCCAGAAACACTTACCAGTCTGCCATGGGTAAGCAAGCCATGGGCTTCTTCCTCACCAACTACTCCCGTCGTATGGATACCATGGCCAACATTCTCTACTACCCTCAAAAACCATTGGCGACCACTCGCTCCATGGAATACCTCAAGTTCCGTGAGCTCCCTGCCGGTCAAAACGCCATCGTTGCCATTGCCTGTTACTCTGGTTACAACCAGGAAGATTCCGTCATTATGAACCAAAGCAGTATCGATCGTGGCATCTTCCGCAGTCTTTTCTTCCGTTCCTACACGGACTGCGAGAAGCGTGTCGGTATCAACATTGTCGAGCAGTTCGAGAAGCCAGACAGGAGCAACACCCTGCGACCCAAGCACGGCACCTACGACAAGCTCGAAAATGATGGTATCATCGCGCCTGGCATCAGAGTCACGGGTGACGATATCATCATCGGCAAGACATCTCCCATCAACCCAGATAATCAAGAGCTTGGCCAGCGCACGGTTCAGCACGTCAAGCGTGACGCGTCCACGCCGCTGCGCAGCACGGAGAGTGGTATCGTCGATTCCGTTGCCTTTACAACCAACCAGGACGGTCTGCGCTACGTCAAGGTCAGGGTTCGTACGACAAAGATTCCCCAGATTGGTGACAAGTTCGCGTCTCGTCACGGTCAAAAGGGTACCATTGGTGTCACTTACCGTCAAGAGGACATGCCATTTACCGCCGAGGGTATCACGCCTGATATTATCATCAACCCCCACGCCATTCCCTCTCGTATGACAATCGCCCATTTGATCGAGTGTCTGCTGTCCAAGGTCGGTGCGCTCAAGGGCATGGAGGGTGATGCCACCCCCTTCACGGATGTCACCGTCGACTCCGTCTCCAACCTTCTCCGCGAGCACGGCTACCAGTCCCGTGGCTTCGAGATCATGTACCACGGTCATACCGGCAAGAAGCTTCGCGCCCAGGTGTTCTTCGGTCCTACCTACTACCAGCGTTTGAGGCATATGGTGGACGACAAGATCCACGCTCGTGCTCGTGGTCCGGTGCAGATCATGACTCGTCAGCCCGTCGAAGGTCGTGCCAGAGATGGTGGTCTCCGTTTCGGTGAAATGGAACGTGACTGCATGATTGCTCACGGTGCCGCTGCATTCCTGAAGGAGAGGTTGTTTGAGGTTTCGGATGCTTTCAGAGTGCATATTTGCGAGATTTGCGGTCTCATGACTCCTATTGCGTAAGTTTTTCCGTCGTCCCTATCCCGATCAGCAGGTTGCTAACATGACGCGATGCAGAAACCTCACCAAGCAGTCCTTCGAATGCCGTCCTTGCAAGAACAAGACCAAGATCGCCCAGGTCCACATGCCTTACGCGGCCAAGCTTCTGTTCCAGGAGCTCATGTCGATGAACATTGCCTCGCGCATGTTCACCAGCAGGTCCGGCATCACGGTTCGTTAAGGGTAGTTGTGGGTTCCCGGGGGGTTGGTGCGGAAAGGATCGGTCATAATATCACGGTTTTTCTTATCATGGTCCTTGTACATGGCATGGCATTTATAGGCACTGGCAAAAAGAAGTGGTTTTTCCTTTACATGCTGGTGCTCGTTGACGTGCTTTGGGATCGCAAAAGATGGAAAGAAAGGAGAAAGATGAGAAAGAGACAAAATGTTGCATAGAAATGGTCGTTCTGGCGTTCAATGATTGAAGATTGCAATTTGCAAGTTTCGCAAGTGGAAAGTTTGTTTCTGCGTATTTGCGAGGGGAGGGGGAGTGGTTTAGTTTTCACACACAAAGTTACTTACTAGGTATACATATATCATCACTATCATGTTGTGTTCGCAACTTATACAAATCAGTCTCAAGGAAAACAAGATACTGTAGGCTGAAACAAACCCGGTTTTGAGCATGAAAGTGAGCGGGTATGAGGAGGTCGAACGAGAGGAACGGTCTGCTTCGCATGACCCAAAAAGGAGCACCTTCCACTCCATACACATACATTACAGTAGGTAGAGTCTGAAACGCCCTATGAATATGTAGTAGCATAAATAATACAAGATGCCCGTCTGCTTCTTGAGGAGAGATGTGACAATACAAGTGTTATACAGTTCATGACCGTTACCCCTCCAGCTTCAGGTCTGTAGCCCGTTACTTTCCACCCTGAAGCAAGCCGGCCGCCGAGCTCTTTCTGGTAGAGATGATCAACGCATTCAGCATGTCCGTCTACTAGACCCAGGGAGGAGAACGACCCGCGACCTTTGGCTGTCCGTACGCACGAAAAGCGTGCCTCTTCGTCTTCGGAAATGATGCCGTTCGTTAGAAGAGAAGCGCTGCATTTCTGCCGCTTTCTCAACTCTCCAGCCCAGCTGTACCTAATTGTCCTCACTTTTGGGTCCGCTGGGTCGGAACCTCCCCTCCCTAGGTAGCTTGTAGTCTGTGACCGGACCTATAGCTCTCTCTCCTCTTTCTATCTTCCTCCTGTTTATCTTCCTCGACTCCCCAGCTAGCACCCTCATTTTTCCCCCGTCCCTGTCCCAATCGGCCCTCCAACAGGTATACTGGGCACCGCACTCGGCTTCGGCAGCCCTTGCGTCAGGGCCCTGGGTTTCGAGGGTACCGGGTCCATCTCGTCTGTGACATCGCGGACACTCTGTAGCTTCTTGTACTCGGCCTCGAGCTCGCGCTGCATGTCGAAATCGAGCTGGCGCTCGCGCTTGATTCGTTGTTGTTCCATGTCGCGGATTACGCCGGCGTGCATTGCCTTGAACAGCCGTCTATGTTAGCTGGATTCTGGGACTGGGATGGGGTGGTAGGATGGGTTGGGGGAGGGGAGAAAGAGGATGGGGAAAGGAAGACATACCTCCTTTTCGGATTGCTGTTGCCAATGCACAAACACGACGGTGCCGAGCGCAAAGGCGGAGGTGCCGAGGAGGGTGAGCTTGGAGGCGCGCGACATGGTTGCGGTTAGGTCGGGGGATCGGTCGATCGACGGACTATTGGGGTATCATGCGTAGAAACCAAACAAAAGGAAATGCAACGCCAATGTACGAGTATCGAGCAAATCTATCACAATTGAGTTCGGAAGCCGGGAGATCGGACGAGGAACGGCGTCGACGGGATGACGGAACGGGTAACTATTCTGCCGGTGTTTACCGCTCAGATTTGGCGGAGGATTGGAGCTTGTCACAGCTTCCTGCGTCAGACGGCGGCAGGCAAAGGTGACATCAGAGATGCCCCTGCCAAAGCGTCTCGCTATAGCGGCTGCGGGTGGCCACCCACTGTAGCGCTGTGCCTAGCGGGGAGGTCTGTACGACGACGCCAACCCACGACCATCCATCGCATCGTATCGCATCCTCGACATTGACCACATCGACGACTGACACTAGACGACCTGACGACCGATACGATTCCGTTCTCCTCCAGCAATTACTGATACCCTAGATACGACTGCGCCAACCCGAACTCGACGAAGCGATAGCACCGCTACCTCTAGCTCCGATCACCAACCTCAACCTAGACACCTCTACCTTTACACAGACAGCTATCAACATGGTTCGTTCCCGGTCGACGTCGACGTCTAGCAGGCGCACACATGTCGCCTACAATACGAGGGAAGAACGGAAGCTAATGCGGTGGTGGAAATAGTCGGCTCAGAACTCGGCGGGTATCCAGCTCCTTCTCGATGTACGTTGCGATTTCCCCGCCCGATGGACTGCGATGGACAACCTACCTAGCTCCATAGCTCGGGGATGGACGACACCAGTTGGCCGATGGTCATGGAATGCAGACGGATGGACCGATGCGACACATGTCTCTGGGACGGAGGGCTGACCTAGGATAACAACACAGGCTGAGAGGGATGCGGCCAAGATTGTCCAGAAGGGTATGTCTCCCCCTCCCCTCCTTCTATCCATGCTATTGCGCCTATCGTACGGTGACATGGCAACCGGGATACCGAATAATAGCTAACATTGAGTATAGCCAGAGAGTGTACGTACTACCCTCCCCCCGACCAGAACCCATCGATTCCCCGATCCGTCGATACACACCTGTGTTCAACATAACCGAGACCCTACCAACTGCCGGACGGAGGCATTGCACAATCCAACCTTGGCCTGGGTGGAATCAAAGATCACACCAAACGACAATGTGAAGATGGATATCAAAGATGGAAATCATGGGCTAACACAGGGAACCAAAACAGACCGCACAAAGCGCGTCCGCGAAGCGCGCGACGAAGCCAAGAAGGAGATAGAAGCGTACAAGGCGCAGAAGGAGGCCGAGTTCAAGAAGTTTGAGGCTGAGGTATGTTCTTCCCTTTGCCCTCTCCTTCCCCCTCTGTTCTGATAGCCAGTACTACACTATAACGCCATGCTGTCTCGTCTTACAAGCACGGGCTGCACCATCCACCTCCCCATCAGTGCTATGGAAAACGATGAATATGAAGCTAACAACCGCAACAGCACACACAAGGAAACAAAGCCGCCCAAGACGAAGCCGACCGCGAAGCCGAGGCGCGCATCCGCGAGATCAAGGAGGCCGGTAACAAGAACCGCGAGCAGGTGATTAAGGATTTGTTGCATGCTGTATTTACCCCTGTTCCCGAGGCTATGGCTGCTCATTAAGCTGAAGAAAGAGGGATGGATACATGATGGGGATGGTTTCGGAGGGCGTTTTTGTCACGAATGCATGTTAGGTTGTTAGACGTGAGCTTCGTCAAGTTTGTTGCTTGTGCTTGTTATGATTATTGACTACCTACCCCTAGTTTCATACTGTGGTCATTATTTCCGTGTCCTGTGCTGCTGAAGGGTTTGGATTAGGTCCGAGGCAGTTCCATCTGAGTGGACGAGAAAACGCCATGGTTCACCCTTTCTAAACAGAAGAGACACACACGGTCTGCGAGACCGAAAGACAATTGCAACTTGGTAGAAAAAGAGCCTAGCCTTGGCTCAATGGTATCTTTATGGCTACTTGGTCATTACTTATCCGCTTTTGAAACAACCTATTCAACAACCCTTCTCCGTCAAGCACTACTCCAAAAACTCCAACAAAGCCTTCAACATCTCCCCCGTATCCCTCCCCTCCTCCGTCTCCCCATCCACACCGTCCATCTGCTCCTTCAACGTCTTCGCCAGCACCTCAAACCCTTCATCTCGATCCTTCAATAACTCCCTTATCTTTGCCCTACATCCATCATCTTCGGCGATCAACCATGCCAATATCACGTCGATCGTCTGGAGACAGAAAAGCCCGGCATCCAACCTGCGAGAGAAGGCCTCGTCTTCGTCGAACTCGTCGGGGTTGGAAGCTGCCTCGGCTTTGATGGCTTCGTCTACTTGGTTGACTCGGGCGGAATATTCGCGGCGGAGACGGATGAGTTTCGAGGTCTTTGAGTAATCCTTTTCTACAAACTTCGCTAGGAGGCGGATACGTTCTGCCCCTGTTGTCTCGTCTGTAGCGGTAGGTGAAGAACCTGGTAGATGCCGAAGCATAGAAGCGAAGGTGCCCAAAAGGTGTTCGGTATCTTGTTTCGATATCGTCGCCCCTTTGCCCTTCTTCTTGTCTTTTTCGGACTTGTCCCCAGACATGAACAGCGTGAACAAGGTTTTGAGACCGCCAGCTTCGACGATCTTGAGACAGACTTCCGAGGAGAAGGAGGCAGCGTGGTCGAGCAGTCGTAAGCAGGCGGGCTTGGAGAGTTTTCCCTTGACGTCGGAAGAGGAGAGGATGAGCAGGCAGAGTTCTACGCCTTCGGCTTCGACGAACTTGGTTTTGCCGAGTTGTTCGTCAACTAGGCAGGTTAGGCACTCGAAGAGGTTCTCCATGTATTCTTCTTCGAAGGAGCCGCGCTCGGGGTCGCGCCGGCGGTAGGGGGCGATGAGTGTGAGGAGGGTGTCGACGGCGTTGAGCTCGTCGGAGGCTAAGCGGCGGCGGTTGGCGGGGGAGGACTGTACGAGAATGGCGAGGATCTCGGCGGCGTATTGCTTGTTTTGTGAAACGGTCGGGGCCTCAGACTCCTTAGCGCGGGAGAGAAGCCATTCTAGGAGCTCCGTGTGTTTGCCGATCTGGTCTGCTGTTTCGCGACGGGAGCAGAGGTTCTCGATTATTGACAAAGCATGGTAGACGCCCGTGCGGTCGGCTTCGTGTTGTTCGTCTAGGCGGGAGAAGTTGCTGACTAAAAGACCGAGCAGATCGGCTTCGAGAAGGGCGTCAGTTAGAGAGGAGAACTGCTCGTCGGAGGCAGCGACATCTTCGTCCGTTAGCTCGTTGATGATCTCGACGGCGTCAATGGCAATGTCGGTGTTTTCGTGGGCGAGGAGCGATACAAGGCTGGAGACGCAGCCGAGACGGGCAAAGTCGGCGTAAAGGTCGGGGTGCTCAGAGAGGATGGAGAGAGCCTTGATGGAGGCGTCGAGGTCGGCTTCCGAGTCGATGAATTTCGAGGGATCGTCTTCGTGACGGGCGCGGAGCTCGGCGTTGCGCGTGATGCGCTTCTCGAAGTTGAGTGCGGTTTTCTTGAGCCACGAGAGGTCGATCTTGTCTGTTGTCAAGAGGTCATCGGCTGGGGCGGCGATATTGCTATCCATGAAGTCGAGAATCTCTTTCTCCTGCGTGGTTATGCCACCGCCAAAGAAGCGGCCTTCTTCATCGTCGCCGTCATCCTCGATAGGCGGTGCTGAGGGGCCGTAGTCGCCGTCATCTTCTCCATCTTCGGGAGGCGGTGCTGGACCGGCCTCTGCGTCTTCTTGGTCTTCTACCTGCGCGTGTCGGCTGCGGTTGGAAGATAGTTTGGCGAACTTGTAGATTTCGTTCGGATCGCGAATGGGGTCCAGCTTGCGTTTGCTGGGAACTCCCGCTTTCTGGAGGCAATCGAAGTCAGCATTTGCTACCGATGAAGGAATCGAAAGATATTACGTACTTGAAACAGCTCATCAACATTCATCTTGATGGCCAATTGTTTGGTGTTTGTGTTGAACAGTCGAACTACCAACACGGTGATGATGATGCAGTTGGAGATGCTGTTGCTGTGTCGCGGCCGGCAACGCGGTCAGTGTTCTTGGGCGGGCTTGTCTGATTGGTTGAATCAAAGAAGGCACGGCTGGCTCCACTCCTCCAGTTGCTTCATGCTGTTTCAGCGGATCTCGCCCTGTTTGACAGTGGGTCTCGCCTTACCAACGAGCTGCCACAGTGAGGTGATCGCCAACGGTTACGCGCTCGGTGGCGCAGCGAGACAACTCCTCATCTCATCATCTCGAGGGTAACTACCTACTAAATAGAGGATCACTTTGCTTATAACCAGGTGCATCCTGCTTTCTTTTGAATATCCTGTCATTCTCAAGCTACAAATTGTCAAAGACCATCCAACAACCACTGGCTCCACCCATCTGGACCCTTTGTTTACTTCCCCTGAATCGCCCTTCTTGAAGCCATCACCAAGTCACAGCATCACGATGCCACCAACACTCATCCTAGTCCGCCACGCTCAGGCCCTCCACAACGTTGACAATAAGTATCCCCAATCCTTCGCATAGTCAACCCCGCACATACTAACTCTTACCACGAGATTATTCCATCCACGACCCCCCTCTCTCCGAACTCGGCCAGACACAATGCCGCTCCCTCCGCAAGCACTTCTTTAAGACCGAGGTGCCCGATAAGTACCAAATCAGCCTCGTCATTGTCTCCCCCATGCGTCGCACCATCGAAACAGCCCTCCTTTCCTTCGGCAACTACGCCAAGGAAAACAATATCCCTATCATCGCCCACGCGGGTTGGCAGGAAAACAGTGACAAGCCCTGCGACACGGGATCTTCCATCGAGGAGCTCTCCAAAGAGTTCCCAGAGGTAGACTTCTCACGAGTCGACCAAGTCTGGCCCGACAAGAGCCGCAAATCGGAGAAGGCGAAGAAGTACTGGTACACTAAGGAGTCAATCCTGCAAAGAGGAGAGGACGTGTTGAAGGAGCTCGAAGCAAAGGTGTGGCCGGAGATGGAAGATGGCAAGGCTGTTATCGCAGTCAGTCATTCCGGGTTCTTGAGGTCGGGAGTGACGGGGTGGTGGTTCAATAATGGCGATTATCGCATATTTGAGATTGAGGAGAGGGAGGTGAAGGAGGGGCGGCCGACGTTGAAGCAGATCACGGGCGTGAAAGGCGGTATGGGGGAGAGTTTTGAGACACCGCCAGGTCTTGGTGGGGATTTGCCTGAGGCGGCCGTTGGGGGGTTGAGTGTTGGTTTGCCGTGACTCGAATCACTTTGAACCATGGAAGGTGGAAGGGATTACATTGAAGTTTGAGTGCGGTTGCCTTGCAAAGTTCCTTCCATTGTGTTAGCAGCACTCAACTTTGACTGGGCTTTCTTAAGTAGAATTCCCTTTCCTTTTCTTTCCTCTTTTCACGTATCAATAATCGCCAACTCCGGGCAGTCTCCTGTCCAGCCGTAACACCTTGTTGACATTCCCAAACTCCATCATTTCCCATTCTCCGTATTCGGCGTTGTGTATTGCCCCCAGGTCGTTACTCCGCATTCGCCCTGCCCATCGCTCACGGACTCGCGATTTGTTATTTGTTGGCTTTCCGCTTCCTCACAACAGGGCAAGACTACCCATTGCAGAACCCAAATCATCAGTTCGCAGATGAGGGAACATGGTGGGGGCCAACGACCAAAACGATCACCAGCTGCACTGTTACAGGTAGCCACGATGATGAACTTCGCTATCCCGCTTGGGTGGGTGAAGAAGCGGATTTGCGGCGCAGTCACAGCACTGGAGGTTACACTGCCATCAGTGGTCAGCACCCGCTAGCAGTTAGGTTAGCGCCCGACTTACGCATATCATGGATCCTCTCCATGTAAAATCGGAAAGCTGACATGAAATATGCTCCCGTAATTATCTCCAGTCAAGCTTCGGAGCAAAATTCAACCACCTGCGGCTGACGAGCAACCATCATGTCCACGTCTCAACTCAGCATCGAAGACTTCAAGCGCACCCTCGCGGCTTTGGATAGCCAGATATTTGCCTCGGTCCGCAACACTCTGTGCCAAGTTTGCCATCCTATATTCCTGCGCCTAGACGAGATTCCCAGCTCAACCGACAAGTCCGACTTCCATCCCGGAACCCGCGACTCGACCGACAACATAAGACTTGCAACTATTGACCATGTCTTTTCCAACTACCATGAGTGCAGCTTCTGCTCACTCATCCTTCGTCTCATCCTGCGGGCCAAAGAGAGGCATCTCTATCGCGCAATGGGGTCAATGCCATCGGTTGAGGAGACGCTTATATCCCTTGACACGATCAGAGAGGCTTTGCAGTCATTGGGCAGCACCACCGTCTCCAAAACAAGTTCCATCACCAACTCAATCTCATCGTTATCGGATGACTTCGACATCTTCGATCCTGAGGACCTGAATCTCCAGGTTTCTGTCGACGCTGTGTGTGATTACGGCGCTTTATCCCTTTGGCTCCCCTTGGCCGACTCCGAAGACGTGGACGACAACGAATTTCAGTTATTCCTGCACCCAGAAGACTACCGAGTGATTATGGCCGACGCCCAAAACCCAGAGGCTACACTGATGATACCGAAGCCACTTGACCGAGATACACGAGACATGGACTTGATGAAGCGCTGTCTCGAATACTGCCGCAAGAACCATGCCAAGTGCAACCAGTCAGCGGCACCAAGTACCGAAGCTTTGCAGACGGCCCCGAGCAGGCTGATTGACGTCGACGATATGAGATTAGTACCTACCAATCCTGGCATTGACGGCCATGTGGACCTTCACCAAGTCGAATACGTCGCTCTCAGCTATGTATGGGGAAGAGATCCGTTCTTCACCTTGCAAAGCCCAAACCTCAGCACCCTATGCGAGAAAAACGCCTTCCGGGATCCCGCCATCAAGCTTCCACAGACCATCCTGGATGCCATTGAGGTTACCAAGTTTTTAGGCTATCGATACATCTGGATTGACAGCCTGTGCATTGAACAAGACTCTACTGAGGATACAATTACCCAGATAGGATCGATGCACGTCATCTACGCCCAGGCTAGCCTTACAATTGTTGCAGCCGTCGGAGACAGCGCACAGCACTCTATTCTGCATATAGATCCGAATCAGCTATCGAGCAAGTACCATACCGTTGGAGGCCTACGCTTTTGTCTTGACAGACCCGAGTTCAAAGAAGTTGTAGCAGCATCAACATGGGCAACGAGGGGGTGGACTCTTCAGGAACTGACTTGCTCTGCCAGGTTCATCTTCTTTACTCCAGAGAGGACGTACTTTAGCTGTGCACTTTGTAACTGGAACGAAGACTTGCCTTTGGATGAAAGCATTCCTCCTGAGAAATATCAACACTACCTACGGGACGAAGACCCGAAAGGTTTGGGCTTGGACATGGAAGCTGGAGGTGACGCCCAAAAGGCTTCAGCAACTTACATCTCCATGGCCGAAAAGCTTTCCACAAGAAACTTTACGCATGATAAAGACATCCTGAAGGCGTCACTGGGAATGTACACAATGTACATACTTGACGGCCTAGGGATGGCGGTCGCTGGCCTTCCCCTGTCCTATCTGGGGGCAGCTCTAATGTGGCAACCAAATGGTGTCCTAAGCAGGCGACGTTGTGAAGGTATTCCATCTTGGTCTTGGGCTTCGTGGACGGGCCCCATTTCTTACCCTCTCTGGAGGCTTGACGGTCTCAATATAGAACTTACTTTGGACTGGTTTATTGATGAGTGGAAGGCCTTACGATTCGGAAGACCTTCCTATGCTGTGCGGACATCACCAGGGTATATCCCTTACCTTCAAGTAGACGCAAGGATGGCGAGGGTTGCCCAACTTATGCTCCGAGCACCAGGAAAGGAGCCTAGTCATCACTATTTTGGGGATAACCCTCCACCGGTCTTGCGTCGGCGCATCGTCACTCCTAAAGAGCGCTGGCGGCAGAACCTGGCCATGGCTGAGAAGACGGTATTAGCGTTCGGAGGTACAATCTGCAGCTTCCCAATTCGGCTCCGAGAACGCGACCATAGCTTGCAAACGTCCGGTCAAGTTCACTTTTGCTCCATCTTCTCTTCGCCTGATGCATCGGAAAACATGGACAATGCTGAGCTTATTGGGGAGATGAGAGTCGACTCTGGGACGCTGCAGTCCTTCTTCCCCGATGAGTTCTCACCAGCAGCCTTCAACATGGGCATTGTCACAAACGTAGAGTTGCTTTCTTTTGGTCACCTGGATTTCTCCCTTGAACACGTTCAGAACGTTTTGTATCTGAACAGATATAGTCGGCGAGGCAACTTCTCCCCGGAGTTCCTGGCCTTGGTGGATGCCAATTCAGACATGGTACTTGTCATGTGGCTGTTCCGACACCCCGGAGAGCCTCATATAACCTCCCGGGTCGCTGTTGGATACGTTCTCAGAAGCCGATGGGATGAAGCAGTAGAAGAGCGTGGGCGAACTCGGGAATGGATCAGGCTTTATTGAGTCCGGGTACCTACTAGGTATTATGGACTGGATCCCAGAAAGCGGGATGGCCCCTTCTCACTTGATCCGCCCATCTCTGCTAGCTCTGTGCCAGGTTGCCAGAAGAGTCAGGCCCCTATGAGAGCCACGGCAACGATGCTGTCACTTTCTAATTTCTTTGCCCTCAGCCTGCTTGGAATTCCAGCAACACTCGCAGTAGCCGACGCCAGCTCCTCTCCCTCCTCTCCATCAACATGGACAGGCTTCTCAATAACCGATGGCGACCCAACTCAGCCTTTACACGAGTGCGACGAGATACACTGGCAACTGAAGCTTTTGCTCTCCTCTGGAGTCGCAGGAGGAACCGAACCTTCCGCCATTTCCTCGTCTCATTGTCTATCATTTTCTCCTGGCTCCTGCTGTCATTTGTCTTCAGGGAACTCTAGTGTGTATGCGCACCACTGCTTTTCTTATACGCGCCTAATGACTCAAAAGTTTCCGGCAATAATCTCCTACAAAGCTTTCAACGCCTGTCAACATTTGTCTACCACCTTGTTTTCCTTTTTATTTCCTTATCAGCTGTATATATCTTACGCAAAGCCCTCGATGTCACCAAGAAGCCTCCAAAGTGGGCTATCAATATTTCTTTTTCGGGCATGGAGAAGATGATAACAAGCTCTAGCTCAGCTGAAGCTGGACGTACAACACGGCAAAAAGCCCTTAGCTTACCCAATCGAGAGAACCGTCAAGATAACAGTCAAGCGTAAAGACGTTGTAGTGCGTCGGCCAGGACCACAGCGGCCTGCCTAGCCTGCACCAGCTGACAGTGTCTCATCCTATAAGGACGTGAGGATCGACGGATGCAAGACATGCTGAACATTGCAGCAAGGCCGCGGTGCGACAATCGACATGCAGCTGCATGAACACTGCTATCCCGGAATGGAAGAATGCATCATGGCACAACAGCTGCTGCACCTTTGACAGGCCGATGTGGTGGGGCAAAGGATCAAGTCATTGGCATGCGAACGCACATGCAAATGCACTGACAACTCATACCGAACCCTCTTTACTGGTGAGGCTCTTTGGGTGCGATTTTGCTAATTGATTTGACATGTCAAGACTCAAATTGCGGCTCTTTATCTGGACAGGCAGTCAACATGGTATCATGAGAGGGGCATAAAGAGAAAAGGCGCGGAGGGCCACTCTCCCTTCATTGTCCACAAATCTCTGGCACTGGTACCTTATATTGTCCTCTTAACAAACGTCAAAATGGCGGAAATATTCGAAACCGGAAGCGCTGTGCTGGGTGTTGCAGCCGTCGCATTTAAGCTTTTCACCCTCATAGTCGAAATCTCCGACGCCACAAGGACCATACGAAGTCAAATCAACAATGACGCTTTGCCCTTCCGATCATTCCGTGACTTGATCGAGACAGCCGAATACTCCATCAAATTTCGACTTCCGGCGGCCGGGACGGAGCTTGTCGGTTACATGCATGATCGTAACATCTTCGGCTGCATAGCTGAGGAAGCGAAGGCTCTGGACGGCGACATTGCGGTGCAGGTGCGGAAGATACAGCTATTGCAACAAAAACATGCCAACAAGGATAGCAGCTACGCCAATCGGTTTTATGCTGCTTGGAGATGGGAAAAGATCAGGAAGCCGAAGCTCGAGCTTCTCCATCCACGAATGGAGCAGCTGAAGTCAACTATCCAGTTGATCTTGGCAATCATTCAGCTCGAGGTAATGGCCCGCAGTGGAGAAGCCTCTCAGTCCCGTTCTCAGTCCCGTTCTGAGGCGCATAGAAAGAGAGAAGAGATGTGAGTACAGACCTGTTTCAACAAAGAGAAGCTCCACACTGACGAAGCCGGTCCAGAGATGCGCTGAGAGAGCTCATCCAAAAGCACATCGAGGCCATTGAGCAACTACGGAACGAATTTCCTTCCGGTACTCAGCCCAGGAGAAGGAAAGCTGACGCGGCGGCGGAGATATGCTACCTTGCCAGCTCTGTGCGCAACACGGGCACAGTTCCTCGGTTAGCGCGGGATTTGCCGCCTCCTCGTTTGTCTGAGTCTATCCAGGCTCTTACGGTGACTCCTGACTTCAGCAATTGGCCCGTCGGAGAACTGTTACCCACAACCTGCCCACGGTGCTACCAAACCACCACCGCCACCATGCCCGGACAAATCATGTCCATACCCAGACCACGGGAAGACTCGAGACAGAGGACGCCATCTGGTTACTCAAGAAGACCATCGTATACTGGAGCGGTTGCTCAAGACCGCTCTCCGAGTAATAGACCTGGGCGACAGCGACAGCGGCGCCCCAGACCGCAGCAAGACACCCAATCCGAACCAGCGCGGGAAACAATCCGGCTCATGACTGGGGCCCCACATCCGGAACCGGCCCCACAATTCAACGCCAATCCGGAGCATGCGCCGGAGGCGGAAACGACGAACCCCAACATCGTCATCGACCCTCCCCCAGCACCGGATCCTCTCCCAGAACAACTCTCAGAGCCACAGCCAGAGCCAGAGATAGGACCACTTCCGAAAACAAACTCGAACTCCGGCCCCGCTCCATGTCCCTCATATCCTCCATCCTCATTTCCCCTAATTGACGACCAAGTGCCTCCTCAGTCTCCGAGTCGGAGTCCTTCCCTCTATCCAGAATCCGATCACGAGCTTTGTGTCCCGGTGACAAGCGGAGAAACCAACATAAACGGGACGCTCCTCCAAGCCCCCGCCCCTTGGGTGACTCGCTCAAGGCGCCCAACCGCCGAACGCCTCCCCCCGGTAATTACATCCGTCGAGATCCTCGACCACAAGAACCAATGGCACAGCATGCAAGTGCACCTAGACACCTCGCTGTACATCCCCAATCGACATGAAGCAGGCCGCAAGGAGATTCACTACTACGGGATCGTTTCGCTGCGCACGCTGATTGACGAGTTGGGATGGCCCGAGGAGACGTTGTTGGAGGATCCGAGGTTCGTGGAGATTCCCCATGGGGAGAGGTTCAGCTGGAATTTGGCACGCCATGAAGGCGTTGGAAGAGTGATGTTGACTTGGAGAGTCGACCAGTCGGATGATGAGTGGGCGAATGCAGTGGTGCCGAAAATGACGAGGGAGTGCATTGTTTCGAGAGAAGATCCTTGTGAGCAGGGTGTGGTTTTGAAGGCGATGCCTGCGGGTCAGAATGCTTAGTTTGGGGGGGGGAAGGAAGCTGGAGAGAGATGGGTCAAGTCTCTTTTGTTTTTGAAGCCTGGCGAATATGGAAGGGAATGACTGTGATGATGCGGAAGGTAAAATTAAATTGGGGAGGAAGAGGAAGGAAGAGGAGACACGTTGATTACAAGTTCGGTGACGAAAAGGCGGGAGGGCTTTGTGTTTTGTGTTTTTCCTTGTTGGATGAGCTCACCGGCACTAGACCTAAGTGCCAATCCATGCCAAATCTATGGCCGTCTTTCGTTTGTCATTTCTCTTTTGATGCTGCAAGTCACACGTTTAACTCACTTGCCATCTCATCGTCGCGGTGGTGGGCTCGAAGTGAATCCTGGAAGATTGGTTGAACGGAAACTTCTTTCGAGAAAAGGCAGTCATGGCCCAGCCATTGGTCATGGTGACTCGGGTAAAGCTGACAGCCATCGAAGCCCTGGGCAGTGCTGGGTTATGAATGGAAGACACTTTCTCATTCTCGCCAATAACAAAGAGTGAAAGTGCCATCGATGCGTTGGGCTTAAACTACGTAGCTGCCCAATTGGATACCGCCTGTGAGTTTGGAGTCCGCAGTGGAAGGACCGCACCCCGACTCATCTCACACTGCCAAGTGGTTCAACCAGGATTTTGAGTTCCCGTATGGCGAGCACAGCGATGTCATAGCATTGCAACGGCTGAGGCTATAGGTGAAGTGCATTATTTGTCGGGTGATGCCGTGTGATGAGCATGTCGTGTTGAAGACGTTGCACTAGGGAAACCGAGGCTACAAAACAGGTGCGGTGACGATAGATGGATCAGAATGGCGATGTTAGCCAAAAACTGTTCTTTGGATACCTTATGGTTAAAGAACACCTTCATTTGGAGCCATGTGGTGGTCTTCCCTTTGTCTTTAGAAACTAAAACGGGAGTTAGCATTGATCTTTAGTGCGTTTTCCGGGACTTGTCTCCTTGAGCGACGGAGGTTACCAGAGGGGTGGCGTACCGGCTTCGGTGTCACAGTTTATTTGTTCATTTTCTCTCCCATTACCCAGACACTAGTTGATATCTCCTTCTTGAACACCAGTTTCGAATCATCTTCGTATTACTTATCCAACCTACCAAGTACGCACCAACAAGAAAACGAGAATACACAAGAAGAAAAACCCTTCACCTCCCTCTCAGCCCACAGCAACTTCACCGCTCAACTCAAATCCCTGGATCAACCTTCCTCATCTTAAATCCGGGTCCTGATTGACATAATCCCTCCAATCATCACACTTCATCCTCAACTCCGGCATCAAATTCGGCATCACCGAGTTGACCAGATCGGCCCTTTCAAGGAACTGGACACTGAGTCCCTGGCTCATGTGCCAAGGGATATGGCAGTGGAACACCCACGAACCGGGGTTCCGGCCGGCCTCAAAAGCGATCACAAGCCAACCGAAGGGCGGGAGGACCGTGGTATCGCGCCGCGTGGGATTGTCGAACTTGAGATGGGGACCGTTAACGGCAGGGTCAAAGACAATGGGACGACCGGGGTCGACGAGTGGGTTGGCGACGAAACGGGAACGGCCGAGGATTAGGAAGTCGTGGCCCTGTGCGTGGAAGGGTTGATGTTAGTTCGGAATTTGGTAGTTGGTTACAGCCGAGATGCAGGAGCAAGGGAGGAGGGAACAGAAGAACTCACGTGGAGATGCATGGGATGCGGCGCGGGAGAGTTGTTTTGGATTACCCAGAAGGACCACTGTTTCCCACGTTAGCTCCGGATCGTCAATGCAAGGGACACGGTGGTGCATGGTAAGGGAACAAACCTTGGCAGCTTCTGGCAGCTTGATAATGTTCGCTTGTCTCGGAAACGTAAAGTTCCCTTCGACGACGTACTCCAACATCGGCTTTTCCCACTGGACATCAATGGCCGAGCCATCAACCGCCCAAAGCACCTTGGAGATGCCCTTGTTCACCTCTTTCACGTCAAGGGTCACAGCCAGGGTATCCATCTTGGTGTTGGTGAAGTCTGCCTTTGGCGCCATCCTCGAGGTTGGGGGCCTAGCAGTGACTTCGTCCTCGCAGAACTGTTCGATTGCAGGCAGGCCGATGTTGGTGGGCAATCTGGTCTCGTCGGCGCCTTCGTATGAGACAATGGCAGCTGGGTGTGGGTTGAGCGATACGCCGCAAAGGGGAGTCGAAGACAGAGTTGCGTTGAGCCAGTAGTTGTCCACCTCTTGGTCCGCCTTGATAACGACATCGTAGCGCTGGCCAACGGTGAGATAAAGCTGGCGGACCAGGTACGGCTCTACGGGGACAAAGTCCGTCTCAATGACTGTCATGTCGTGGCCAACGATAGAGACAACAGATGTGTTATCGGCAGAGGTGTTGACCAACCTGAGACGATGACGCTTGTTCTTTGTGAACTTCAATCTCGCATATTCGCCTCCAGTTCCGTTGGGTGCGACGTTCATGCCGTTGAAGAGGATGTTGTTACTCGGCGGAGGAGAGCCAGGGACACCTTTGACAAACGGGTCGTTGGGGTCCATCATTCGGTCGACAATATGCTCAGCGGAGTCATAGTACCAGTCGCTGATAGGGAAGACGCCGAGGTCGGTATCGTACGGGTAGGAGGAAGGACCGTTGATCTGGATCGGGCCAACAATGCCGTTGGCATATTGCGAGGAGATGTGCGAGTGGTACCTGGGAGCATATCATGATTAGCGGATATGTCGACGACTTCAGCGGCACATATGGACGAACCAAGAAGTTCCATGCTGAGTTGCCAGGAACGAGTAGACCCTGCTGTCACCGGGAGGGATGGGACACTCGGTAACTCCAGCCACGCCATCTTGGCTGTTGCTGTTCAGTTGGTGGAAACCATGCCAGTGCATGGACATGCTGAGAGGATTGTCAGTATCAGTGGCTCGTAAAGCGGTTGGAAAGACTGAACTGACCCGTTGACCTTGAGCCTGTTTGTGACTGTGACTTCGATCCTGTCGCCCCAGTCCGCCTTGATGAGTGACCCTGGGTACCCGCCTATCGACCGCGTGTTAGCAGGCAGTTGAGCATTGGAAGAGTTGTAGGTACGTTGGCTGTATCTTACCATTGATGAGCATGGCTCCCTTCTTGATGTGACCGTCTGGGCCAACCCATTCATCCACTTCGGTGATTTCCAAGTCGAACTGTAGTGTCTAGTGTCAGCATGTGGGAACCTTTGTCAATCTTGAACAAACTTGGGGAAGTCTTACTTTCCGTGTGACCCCAGTGACGGGCCATTCGTTTTCGTAGTCCGTGTTGACGTTCAACCGGGATGTCCAACAAGCACGGTTGCACTCGTGGTTGCAGCTTGGAGCGGCACCAACGGGGCCGAGCAGGGGCAACAAGCCGCCTAGAAGTGGAAGCAAACGCATACTGATATTACAACAGGGTGTTGGGGATAAAACAACGAGTGACTAGTTGGTGATGTGAAAGGGGATCAACGAGTGTAAAAAGGGGGTTCCTGGATGGTTAGTAGAACACACAACGACAACACCCAACCGACGAGGACGATGCAAGAGACAATTTTCCCAGAACAAAGGAATCGTGACGAGATGGGATGCGATCAGATGTATATACCGGTCGGTATATACGGACTTGGCAATGTTTACCATGGCGACTGGTATGCTCCCTTAATTGGGTTGTTGTGAATCAACGGTTGGGGACCCGGGTGGCTGGCATGCAAGGACAAAGCTGAGCCGCCGCATCTCCCCCGTTCCCGGACCTGAGATCTCGCACATGATTGCCGGAAGCCCAGCGGGTAGATGGCAGATGTCGACCGAGATCGACACCATTGTTCGAGACATGACGATGGCTTTGCGGTCATCACAATTTCGATGTTGATGAGGGTTAGGGTCAAAGGTGTGAAAAAGCCATTACTTGATTGACAGATCAGAGAGAAGGGCGGCTGCACTAACGGCGCCCCTCGCATGGCCATAAAGTGATCAAGTAAAATATCCGAGGATCGTGACGGACAAAATGAGGAGTGAACGTCGAGAACTGATGGGCTACTCTGGCTTGGGAGAAGCGAAATCGGCACAAGAGTCGGGTACTACCGCGAACGGACAATCGCAAAGAGTTCATTGCCAGAAGACCTGATGCCGGAATGACCGGAGTCAGTTGGTAAGAGGCCGTGGGTGGAATCCATGAACGGACGTGGAATGTAAAACACCGTTCGCGAAGGTGCTGAAAGCAACAACCGAGAGGATCTTGGGCGCACGGGCCATGTGGTGAAATCACACTCATCGACACTGCACCAAACCATTGGGAGTCATCCCTGGGAGAATATTTGATTCAAAAGAGAGAGAGAAATACAAATCAAAAGGAACGTGGATGTTGTGCGCTGTTGTTCGAAGTCGGCGGCTTCTTGTTTCGGGAACGGAAGGAGCAAGGGAGAGAGATGAGATTCGAAAGCAGCTGCGCATAGGCCAAGACGCTCGCTCTGACAGCTGGAACCTTGCTCGTTATACCCAATGGGAGCGGTCACAATACTGTCAGATGCCCGCAGCAGCTGCAGCGAACTGTTCGCGATGGACGAGGGACAATTGTGACAATTCCCAGCGGCAAGTCGGAATCTCGAATTTGGCATCATCGGCCCCAAGTTCCCAGAATGGAAACACGACTGAGCGCACAAAACACATAACGCACTACCAATTTGGACGTCCGGAGAGAGCGTCAGATGGCACAATCTACTTCCACTTGCATATTGCCTGGTCACATTATGCGCCCACCACCGGGCGTGAGCCGCAGGGACTTGACTCAGAGTCAACCCTAACCCCAGTTTAGTCCTGCCGGAGGGGACTTTTGTTACACGTCCTGACACCCACCTCATCAAGACATGACAATCCTTCTCAAGGTAAACTCAAGTTGCTTGGATACTCTGGGCATTGGAAAGAATAAGTCTCAAAGTATCTTTTACTAAAGAAACCACATTGGCCTGACATTGGCCTAACAGCCAAGCCCAAGAGCCAGCCGCAAGCCTGGCTCACCTGGGTACTCCCTGAGTCCTTCTTCACTTCTCTTTATTAGGTACCTCCAGTATTGTGCTTCTCAGTTCTGTGGTGCTGTCGCCTGGTTGGAAGCTGGTCGGATTGAGGCTTGATACAACCACTTTCTATACTTCTTCACCTTCATGATCGGTTCGCATTCTCACCTATAGACTCTGCTAACAAAAGGCTGGATTTTACGAGGTTCTGCCACCTCGTATCTGGTCTCATCAAAGACGGCGAATGCGATGAGCACATGGAGTAGACAGGTCACCGGTATTGCATAGAAACTCCTCAAGACACTTGATGGGGAGGAATTGGTCCCGTTTTCTCCGCGGATCATTTGCGGGATCCAGTCCTCAGTGGAAGCATCTACATCTCAGGATCTTACGACTTAACCATGGTCCAACTATTTTCTGTCTTGAACTGCAGTCAACGAGCTCAAGGGCCATATTATGAGTATTCGAATTTGACGCACGGAATGTGCCAAACATCCCATATTATGGTGGCTGGTTGGGAGCTGGCCGCTGTTGGTGTTGGTACTTGAGTTTTTACACTTGTCCACCTTCATTGTTCATGACGAACTTGGATCATAAGGGGATTTTCAGTTCCATCGTGCTCCGTGACGATGGAAAGTGAAGCGCTTCGCCGCTTTGCACATCGAGACATATCTGGCGGGCTATTGTTTGGAAACGGCTCGACAACGATAGCTGCCAGTCACTGCAAGTATAAAGCCAGAACAACCTCGCTGACTATCTTGGTTCTCCATTCCTCACCATTAGACCTCAACCCGGACAGTTCTAGCTGCTTTCCATATTTCATTCCATCAGATTACCGCCTTAGCACACTTCAAGTTTCTCACTTCGTCGAATCATCTCAAGATGCCCCCGATCCCTTGCCCTCACGTCTATGGGCAATGCTCCTGCACAGCGACCCCACCGCTTGTACGCCACTCGTGGGTAGCGATGAAGTCCAAGAATAATAGATACTTTCTCCGCAGATGGGGGGAACTCCACGACCTTCTTGGGGAAGGGGGAAAGGGTCCTCTTCCCACCATGTTTGAAAGCTTGGGCTTCCTTGGCGACTTCAACAAACACTTCACCGGGCAACCTGTTTCCGAGGAGTCGAAATGGGGCTTTGCCTCACATTACACCGGCGAAATGGACGCCTGGTGGGTCGAGGGAAGATTTTGGCCCAGGCTCAATACGGCTGTCTTGGGGGCATATGATTGCGCCGAAGCAGGTAAGTCATCCTTTGATTTGGCTTCTCAAGCGCTCGGTGCCTCGGTGCCTAACTAATCCGTATGTGCTTCTTCTGGTAGCTATGAGTTCTATGCGTTTCGTTTTTTCCAAGTTGGAGACTGGTTTCCAGCAATTTGGCACTTGCACGGACTTCCACGGCAATGTCCAGCAGCAGCAGGTAGAGGACCAGAAGAATAAATATGTCAGTACATTGCTCTCATGACATGACCCTTCATACTGCTTTCCATTGAGCTAACCTACTACCTACTCTCCAGAAACGGAGTGTTGTATTCGCTATCACCAGGGTTTATGCCCTTGTTAGTGAGATGCATCGCTTCCTGGCTCTGATTCCAGCCATTATGAAGGAAGATGCCAACCTGGAGGCTGAGAAGTGCAGGATTTTGGATCTCGCGAGATAAGGTACCAGAGAGTTTTGGACATGCGGAAGCAAACCGAACAAGATCATCCGATTGTTCCAGCTGCCAAAAATGAAGAGCCAGGGTTTCAGGAGACGTGGGAGAAGAAGCTAGAGTCTGGAGACCTTGACACTGGTGAGCCCATGCATGATTCCTCAGACGACGAGGATGGTGGGGCGCCCCTTGCCATTAGATTGGACTAAGATCCTCTTGCCCAAGATGGGCTTGAGCAAGGGGGAACATGTTCCCTTGGCTCTATGAAACTTGAAAGGAGGAACTTTGGAAGAGGTGTCACTGGGATTTGGAACGTCGAGATGTGGAAAGGTACAGGGAGCGTACATTCCACGTGCTGTCCTTACTGAAGTGCGATCTTTAAGGGGCCCCTTTTGTTGTCACCGAACTCCACGTGCTAGCATAGCGGGCCTGCATATTCTAGCCCTCGTGAGTACCTGTCATTCATTTATACATTTCCTTACCTTAGTTATTAGCTCGGTTTCTTTGAGAATTTTAAGTCATGGACCATGTGTTAGTTCTGCCCAATGCCAATCCCTGGCTGACAGCAGCGAGAAGTTATGTCTTCCGCCTTGCACCCAAGTTCTCCGAAAAAAAAAGTGACTTGATCTCGAAACCGATGATGGTTTCCGATATTGTAATTTCAGTAGACCAAGCAGCCGCATCAGCACACTTGAAGGTTGGCTTCAACCAGGTATGAGATCGAGATCGACCAGACCATAGGACGTTGGGGGCGTAAGCGCAGAGAAAAGCCAATAGATCCTAAATGCAGATTCTCACGAGGTTTAAGCAGCACCATAAGCAGCCCAGTAGTAGCGAACCGTAGTACTTGCCGGCTGATGAAATGAGGTGACACGGCCCGACTGGTTGGTGAAGTGCTTCCCGTTGCAGGAAACAATGTTGCACGACGGCACGGAAGAGGTCTCCAAGGTTGCACAGGTATTTCCGGCTGACAGTTGCGGCAAAAGGAATGCCCCCCTGGTCGTAAAGCTGTTGATGTAGCAACGATTGGCTGGGAGCTTTGCTTATGGGTTGTCTGCTTCCCGACTCTTTGTGGTTCGTTTGCGTGCATATCCCTGGTCCGCCACCTACCTGCACCTGAACAACCACCTCTACCGTCAACATGACTGACTGACTAAGTACCAACGAACGGTATTTACTTCTCACCCGGAAGGAACGCCATCTTTTCGATCAAGACATGGATGGAGAAGCAACATTGGAGACAATTCGAAGAAACACGCAAAAAAAAAAAAAGCGTGGTTGCCCCGTTCAGGATTCGAACCCGTATCTTCCTCAAGGACCTCAGTCAGAAGTGGAATCATTCCACCTCAGGGATGTTATGTTGCCTTTTACACCACCGAACCAACCACGGAAAGGTGGCCGGGTAAGGGGATTTATGTACCCAAGGGCACCTGCGGCATATGCACACTAGACGCCGAGTCGCAAACCTTTACGTCATACACACAAGGACAGATTCCCTGGCCTTCCGCCTAGACAAAACACCATGACCCTCCCATCGCGACCATTTGTATCATTCTCCAGTTGCCGATTTCCTGCCCCTTGCGACAAAGTTTCGACAGTGTCAGCCGTGATGTGATCACTCGCGCACCACCCGCCTCTACACAAGTTCTCTGCAGTAATCCATTGGCGATGGAGTCTCTACACCATCATGCCCCGCATCGACCGATCTGTCTTCGTAAATAATCCGCCATCATCTCCAGTCGCCATGGCTTAAATAGCAATCGGCCACACCCAGTCCTCCAGTACTGAAGCTGGCTACCGGCGACCTCGACATCTGATAAACAATTCTTCGAGAGACTGAGAGGCATCTACTTTGCTGTTACCCTCGACGAAATCATCACGACCGTCTCTCGACCATGTCTACCACGCGCTTCCTCCCCTGCCCCGACCCCAAGACAGTCGGCTTCCTCGGCCTGCCCCTCGAGATCCGCATCTTTATCTATCGCAAAGTCGTCGTCCAGCCCGATACCGTCGAATTAAGCCGCTGTCGACCCGTGTTCGAGTGTCTCCAAGACGAAGACACCACATCCATTCTCTCCCTCAACCACCAGACCAGAGCGGAAGCTCTCGACGTCTTCTACACCGAAAACACCTTCCGCATTGTCGCGGGCGAGGACAATGAACATCTCCTGAGCATACTTCCCCAAGCCGACCGCCTACCGATCCGACGTCTGGAGTTGACGCATCCTGTCATTGCTTCTTCGCCGTCGAATACGATGTTATACAGGCCAGATGTGGGCAACAGAGCATGGATGTCCGTCCTTTCGAACCTTAAGAGCCTCCACATCATTGTTGTCGAGCCATCCCGATTGCCGGTACACGAAGAGACTGTTGCAAGGGAGGAGGGGGAAGAGCGCAACTCCATGATATCGTTGTGTGATATCAAGAGCTTCTATTCGCAGCTCGTGTCGCAGTCATTGGAGAGTTCCAGGTACGGTGGCGTCTTTACTTCCTCCGCATCGATCGCGTGCTGACCCTGATGGTAGAGCTACGCTCGTCTCGATGTTAACACTAAGGATCTGATCGCAACGGGGCCGGACACGTGCGGGAGTGCTTGCGAATGAAGTAGGTAATATGTACTATACCATCTATGTCTTTTCCTCCATTGTTATGTACATCCCTTATAGACACGCTCGTTCGCATTTTCTAACTTGCATGACCTCCAACAGGAGCCGAAGTTCCGCACACTGACAGAACCACACCCCGACGACTTACAAGCATTGCGAGTACCAGTCAGTCTGCTTCTTGCAAGTCGACCCCGAAGCACACGTCGTGCACCAGGTATACCCATTACCACAACACTGTTCCCACTTCTCAACACTGCAGCTTCCACCACCGCTTCCCGTTCCCGGCTGCGGGCCAGTAATAGGCATAGCATCCGGGAACTCAGTCAACCACCCATCAATATTCTCCGCGACCTTCTGCTTCTGGCTGCACTGGTTGGCCTGCGCAATGGTCTGCCTCTTGAGAACGCCATCGCAGGTGTCGCAGTTGGCGTTCATAGCCCTCTGCAGCGCTTCGCCCTTCCACCCGAAGACATAGTCACCGTGCGTGCCGTAGCCGGTGAAGTCACCGTAGCTCCAGACGAACGGTTGGCTGTCGTCCTCGGGCCAGATGCTCTTGTCGTTGAAGGGCCTGGTGTCCCAGATGACCTCGTAGAAGAGCTGGGGGATATTGACAGGGTGGGTAGCCGGGCAAGGACCGTTGGTCTCAAAGGTGCCGCTGGAGGGTAGGCAACATGCGAGGAGTGGCGGCGGAGTCCAAGTTCTTGCCGTCCCAGCAGGTGGGGAAGCGCACGTTGGCCATGATGCCCTCCTTGCAGATGCGGTTGGGCATGGACTTGGTCTCGCCCGTGCGGGTGTCGAGCGCGTCCAGGCAGGTGAAGGTCAGCTGGTGGTACTGGTTGGCGGCCGTCTCGTTGCAGATGACGGGGTTGCCGACGATCATGCGGAAGCCGGGTTGGAAGGCGGTCGCTTTGGAGCCGTCCCAGGGAGCGGTGTAGTAGACATACATGCCGCCGCCCTGTGCACCGTCGAAGAGCATGCTGGGACGCTGGGCGACCCGCTTGAAGGCGCCGTTGCGTGCGCGGAAGAAGAGGGTGGCGGTCCAGTAGTTGCAGAAGTCCTCGGAGAACTCGCAGGTGGTGCAGGTAGACTCTTGGGCAATGTCGTGGCGGCTGTGGTCCATGGTGATGTTGAAGGAGTTACCGCCGACGATCTGATGGAGATGGGGAGACTGAGAGGCGCCAGGGAAGACCAGACTGGGAAGAGGGCATTTTAGTGACTGGGTTCAGGCGTATGTATGGGAGTGTTTGGCTGATTGACTCACGGATCCAGACGCTCAGTGACGAGCTCAGAGCAAGAGAAACGCAAGAGAGCATCAGCGCCAGGGGCGCCGATGGCGAGAGCCGAGGCTTGTCTGACGCACCTTGATGTTGCTGGCTGAGTTACAGTGGTGTTTGGCAAAGACTATCAAAGAGGTCTTCTTCTCGTACTGTGAGAGGACTTGACTTAAGGATGATCCACGGGATTGACGGGTTAGCGGTCGATCACAGAAACACCATGAACAGGGCGACCGGCGCTGGCCATCTTTATCCTCGAAGAGAACTTCCTCCCAAGCATACCGCTGTCTATAGTCGGCCACGAACCACTCGAATAACTATCCACTTCGATGCCACTGCTACATCCCTAGCCTCCAGGCCACTAAAGTTTGCCCAGGCCTGACATTTGCCAATAGTATCGACATTAGCATCGGCGTGACCCCGTTCATCGTTCCAATGTTCGACTTTGTCTTGCCCGATCCAAGTTCCCCGGTTTGCGGAGCAAGGGAGACAAAGTGAACAAGGGGGTCTGCATGTGGCCACGCGACGGAACGGTAGTACTCCCGCTTCCTATTTCGGGCTGACTCCGTATGCCGGATGGAGCCCAGCTTGGAGAGCACCAAAAAGACTGGTGGATGCCCCAGATGGCGCCCACGCGGTGTCGCGCCGGACGAGATCTCCACGAACAAAAGTCATCAAGTCAGAATGAAACGGTGCTCCAGTGACGGGCGGTGACCACTCGGTGGTAATGTCTTCTTCCGGCTGATTACAAGGTGGCATTCTCGCAAAACAGCCTATTCCCATCTGCTCGCAGCCCGCATTCGCAAGTGATGAGGCTGCACGAGACGCGGCGAACCTTCTTTGCACCTCCATCTTTGTCTCGACTGGTGGAACTGCAGCACTTGACAAACATGGGGACATTTTCATGATTCCGGACCTTACGGAGACAGGTGGGAGGCAACAAATGCTTCGATGCCATTACAAGATGATATGCTATGGCCATGCTGTTGTGATAGTGTTCGGGGTTGGGGTGTCGTCGCGACGTCTTGGCCGGGAGAGGTTGGCGGAAGGCCTGCGGCTCGCCGGAATCTGGGGTACAGGGGGTTCCACTTTTGTTAAGTCGCTCCTGCTCGAAGATGAAGACACTTGATTTTTTGTATCACCTCTCCTGCTTAGACAAACTTCATCCGAAACATAATCTCTTGAGATGGCGCGATAAATACGCAGATATCGTATTTCAACTCTTGAAGATGTTTCCTTATGTCAGGATTCTGGAGTGTCCCCCTCGTCCCAACGTACCACACTAACCCCCCACCACCGAGGGCCTTCGGCACCCACCACACCACAGCCCAGCTTCCGCTTCCCCACGAAATCTAGTCCATCTTGGCAGTTCTCTCAAGAGCATGTTTTGCTCCGGGGACGGCATTGTAGTAGCATCGTGGTGTGTTTTATGGAATGCAACACCTACTAATACTACCCTTCCATGCTTTCCTTCCGAACGAACCCCGAATGTCCTGATCGTTGACGGTTCGTTCCTGGAGAATTCGGTACACTACCTTACCCTCATGCGGCTGTTAGCGGCTCTCGGCACTGCACAAGTCCAAGATGGAACTCTATGTGGCATGTTAGCGATGGATGGTAACTCGGATAGTACCGTGGTACGTGGGGCACAAGAACTCTACGGAGTGCAGTACATACGCTAGAGATGCCGATTCCACGTTCAGTTTTCTTGGGTTGTGGGGGAAAGGCTTGCCCACCGCCATTCGTTTGTTCAATCTGGGAATGTTCACCAACTCAACGGCAGCATTTTCTCTGATGATCACTTCGTTCGACCTCCGTTGCCGTTTCCCCTCAAGCTGGCGGCCCTGACCGAGGACCAGACCACCGCACTCAAAGCGTGATATCAACGAGGCTGACCAACTGTTCCTTATTTGACTGACTGAAGATATCGACCCAGACACCTCGAGTTCACTCACTGCACTCAACAGATACGACCGCCGAAGATTGATCAAATGACTCGGATCTTGCGAACGCCCCACTCACCCGCAGCCAGCAAGTTCGGTTGCGGAAGGTCCTACACAATTCACAGACTGAGAAAAAGGTGCTGTGCGCTGGCATTGTGGATTCAGTGCCACCCTTGTGTTGTGATCTGGAGGAGGAAGGATCAAGGGAGGACGTCTCACAGAGTCACGGAGGTACCTCTGTTAGTGAGAGCCATGCTTAACTACCTTATGGTAAAAATGATCGCTCTACTACCCCTTCTAACAGCTTGTTGGAGAGGATACACTACTTGTCTGTTTGCATGCTGTTGCTGTTTTCTCCTACCGTACCTTAGTTCGTCATTGCGCGATCTCTCACAAGTTGTTCTTGCGAGACACTCTTCTCAGTCATCGATTTCACTACTTGCCCAAGTGGCCGCGAGCTCTTATAGGGCATGAAGTTTTCTCTCCGGTACAGTCTTTCATGTTCTTGTCTCTCGTCACCAGCCTACTACTTGGCTTCTCGAGGTCCACCACTCAACCCTCCATCAACCTGTTGCGCCTCCCTGAATCCGCACCCATCACCATACGGCTACAAACCCCATCAACATAGTTCAACTTCTCCAAGCGCAGTTCAACCAACATTCTAATCCCATGAACATCCTTTCGCAATCCATCCACGTACGTTAGGGTACTTGCCCCCTTCAGTTTGTGACACCAGATGTTTGCTGCATGCAAATACCCGCCACAGATTACCAAGAGATCATTGCAAGCCTTCCTCAGGCCGCAAATATCCGGCGCCAACTCCTTTGACACCTGTGCAAAAGCTTCGATTGGTGTGCCATCTATCCTTACGCCAAGCCCATGGATCTCTTCATCCAAGTGGTATACACACAGCTGAATCAGGACGATGAACACCCTCATTGGATTCTCTTAAATCTCTTCAGCGTGCTTATCCAGCGCTACTCTCATGCCAGAGTCCATCACATGCTTCTTCTTCTCATTTTCGCTCTTCACACCGCCTCTCTCAACGGAAATGGGGAAAAGACCCCTATGAGAAACAACCCCAACCATCCTCTTCGTCCCCTCCGCCCCCTCCGCCTCCATCGCCAGCCTCGGTGTAAACCGCCCCATGAGGATAGTCAATAGGGTTGGGTGGGTGGCTTTGGCTGGAACAAATCGCAGAGTCCTAGAGAGAATGCGAGGATCTTTATACAGCAGAACTATTGTCTTTGTCTCCACAGTTTGTTGTTGCTGAGTTTGTCGACGATGCGTCTGCTTTTGAGTCTCTTCCAGATGAATCCTTTGCCTTTCTCTCCCAAACACAAAACTGATGCATCACAAACCGCGCTTGCTTCCTCTTGACGTTGAAGACAGTTCTAGTAGAGCCCACAGCAAGCAAGTTGGTCAAACTCAATCCGCTCCGGGTACGAGATCATGACACTAGAGTTCTTGCCCTTGGTTGTCATGCTCATAGTTGTCATGAGGAATCAAGCCTCTTGTGGTGTCAATGTTTGACCGCGAGGAAGAAAAGGGTTCAACATGGCTCCCACTCTGAGCACCGGTTGGACAAGATGCTTCAGACGTTTCAATGTATGCATTTCCTTCTTCGCGAAGCCCTACCCACACACAGTCTCTTCCTACACGCACACACCTTTTTCAACACCTTCATAGGTTTTCCATCCTAAATCACATCTTCTACCCTACACACTTTCAGGTCCCAATCATTAGGTAGGTTGGAAGAAAGCTTCTATTCAAGATCTCAATGTATCTAAAAGTCCTGAGAATATAGCCCTTGGAGGTAGTTGCACAAACCGGCACTATGAATGCAACTGAGAAGTGAGAAGGTTAGCGTACGCGTCTTTAAGAGGGAAATAAGAAGACAAAAAGCTTTATAGGATTGTTAGGATTCTTCTACTCGATTGCGCTAAGTTTCGTAGTGTAAGGGGGCCACTAAAAAAGTGTTATAATAATTACGGCAGGAAAAGGTGTGTGCGTGTAGCCAAGGGTGTGTGTAGGTACATTAGGATTTCCCTTTCATTCACTGGTACAGTCACAAATAGTATAGTGGAAAACTTCTGGAGCCTGCAGTGTTGTATGTTTCATCTTTTCATTGTGCTCAGTGTCCACTGTCCTCTACATCAGCGAGTGACGAGTGTCCATCCTGCATTGTCTACCTAGGCTACACAACTTTAATCCCAGGTACCCTTCCCTCGACACCGGCCAGTTCTAACGGTCTCTCCAGTCGTTCATATCCAGCTTCCCTTAGGTAACCTCGTTGTTGCATGAACGCCAATAGGGAGAAACCTCGGCATTCCAATCTCTTTCTCGCGATGCGTCATCTTCCATGTGCCTTCTTCCTGGCATCCCCTCACCTAGCGACCTTAATCCGAGAACAAGAGTTGTTTGACCGCAGCCATGCTCTTTGTAGATTGAATGTGAATATTCTCGAGGTAATTGATCCTGTTGAGGTGAAACTTCAGCCGGGAATGTGTTCTTTCGATGCCGTCGCGCAAAAGCTTCAAATCCACCAGGCGGTTATCGCCGCTGGGTTTGGACGAGATTGCGGTCTTAGAAGCGGCTACGAACCCAGAGCAAATCTCCATGAGATTACGGCAGGAGTTCCTCAGAGTGAAGATAGACGTGGTAAGATCTCTGTATTGCGCGTACACTTCAGAAGGAAGAAGATCACCTGAGGCAGGAGATTTTGCCTCCAAAGCAGATAGAAGCCCTTGTATCTCTTCGACCTTCTCAGACCGCTGCTGTATGGAGCTCTCAAGATGCTTCTCACACTGGTTCAGCTTCATGACAACCAACTTCATTGGTGAGCTTTCCCTCCGGCCAAGGACGTCTTCGCCGCCCTTCATCACATCCGCATTCCATGTAGGTGTAAGAACACCCCGATGGGACAAGACGCCGCGAAACTGGCTGATGGCGTGAGCAGTCTGGACGTGAGTGCCAATATGGCTGGCGGCAGTGACGGGAGCAAACTGCCAAGCGGTTGAGCCAAGGAATATAAGATAAGATCCTGGAGTTGAAGACCATCTGAACCCGATATGCAAGTTCCAGCCCTCTTCAAAGAATGAAAACTGTGGGAAGGACCCGGGCTTCTGGATCGCGTCAAAGAGCTTCCTCGGGATTTTCCACGTGTCTACGATTTCCTCCAATATTCCCTTTGGAGCGGCAAAGCCCGGCCAAAGTGGACCAGGAGATTCGATGCAAAGAGTTGTTCGAGGTCCATATCCCCAGGGATTCTTCTCTTGCAGGTTATCAACAAATGGAATTTGGAGATAGGCTTTCAACTGTTCGTTGTCCTCCTGTACAGGTATTTTACCAAAACAATCTTCAAGAGGAGCATTAGAAGTAGAGAAACCTGCTCTTTCACGCGGTACCGGCTGTAGCCAAAGACGCAAATTGTGTTGTGTATCTGAGAATTGAAGCCCTTTCGGCAGCCAGTCTGTTCCGGCGCTGAAGGTCATGTTGCAAGAACGATAGCAGTCAGCTTCTTGAAGTTCAATCGCGATACTCTGGGAAAATAGGTCTGGTATCTGGGCACTGTAACTCTTGCGCCCAAGCAGATACTAGGCTTTCGTGGTTCTTTATACTGGAGTTCACTTGAAGAACACAGCCAACAACAAACCGGCATTGCGTTTCAACTTGGCTTTGCTGTTTTCTATGGGGTAGAACTTCACGCAGCGGGGCCAGGTGAGGAAGAAAAGCACAACAATCTAGACCATCACCCTGAGATGCTTTCCAAACTGATTGAGCATAAAAACTTTCATGCCAGCCCAAGGTAGAAGTGGAAGGAAAGAATGAGAAGGACCAAAGAGCAAAGAACAGGTAAGAGACAAATCATTGCTCTGCCCAAACTGCAGCCACAAGTGCAGCTTCAAGACAGCCAGACCTCCATCCCTCATCTTCCCCCGCCTGGATCTTCGAGTTTGGCAACACCAGAGTCCGCAATCAGCCAGTCTTCACAGGCTAGAACAGGAAACTGGGAGCAAACCTTCACCGCCAAACCAAAACTCTGATGATTATGTGTCTTCAACAACCATATCACCACAACAACCCAGGACACTAGGTTATGGGCCATGTCTCCTGACAGCAGCTTGCTTGAAAGTGTGACCGGTGCAACAGTACCAAAAAAGACATAAAGAGAGGAGGTGGACAGCACTTGCTCCTTTTTGCTCACTCATCAGCACAACCAAACAGACACAACACTGCATATCAACACTTGTCAATCACAGTTCCTTCAACAAATTCACAAAACCCCAACTTCAAACATGTCTGGGTTTGTCTCCCATCTCCCACTGCCCTACTTCTTCTCGGCTCCTTTTGTCCCGTTCCGTTGTCATTGACCGTCACTTGACCTCCTTCAACACCTCTGCCCCCCTCATATCTCCACAATAACCCCCTTCTAACTCGTCTTTGCGGACCAACAACGTAACACCTCTTCTAGCAACGACACCTACAAATATAAGAGCAGTGCTACCACTAGTACTAGCGACGCTACCGCTGGCTCTTCGTTCTCCACTGCAGAAAGCACCAGCACCTCGTCGTATAAGTCTTACTACACCAGCCTCCCCTCCTTTCAGAGCAACGCTGAAAGGGAAAATAGAACCCCGGCTGCCACATCCTTGTCCTCAGTCTTAGACTCTTCCAGCACCAGTTCCACCACTACTTCTAACACCACTTCCAAGTAAGTGCCGCGTTAAGACGGCTCGGAGTGAGTTTACGTCTTTGCGACGATGCTGTACGGAGGGAAGTGAATTTTCGGGTTGTGATTGTGCCCTGTGCGTTGCTTTCAGAGTTGAAGTGAAGATAGCAGGACTTGTCTGCCCTGCGTGGACGAGAGGTCTTCGAGTGGTCCACCTGGCGACGGAGGTTGCAAGATTTTCGGTCGAGGATCGTGGCTCGGAGTAGCTGTGTGGCTCGACTCCTATGGAGATGTAGTTTAACAGGCTCGCCGAATCCTTCGTTTGAGGTGGAGGGCTCGCGACGTCTTGACGTATCTTAACATAAGCTGGAATTCGAGAAATGAGCGTTGCTTTCAAAGTTTGACAGACTGATGTCCGTGCCTCTTGTGCAGTGTCTCATTTGTATCCAGTTGTCCCTGTACTCCCACAATCGGTGCTCCGTATTGGTGTTCACATTCCCCCTCTTCCGTTGGTGATCGCCTCTTCAACCCAATGACTCAAATCCAGCCCTGCGGCTCCTTCTCCTGTCCAAGACCGACAATCTTTGACTCGGATCTCTCGTGCGAGCCTGCGGTAGCTCTACCGGCAATGCGCTGACAACGTTGGCCGATGGTTCCGACAGAACGTTCAATTCGATGTCGCTCCCAGTGAAAGACAAGCGCAAGGGCGAGGGTGACGGCGCTTGATCTTTTTGCTGAGACGCGGTGGTAAGGTTGGAGTTGTTGGCACTATTACCATGGGATGCCTCCTCAATCGGACGACTTAAAGCTTGGTGACTCGCGCGTGGAGGAAAGTAGTTCGATATCGGATTCGGTGTCGACCGACCTGTCTGTCTTCTGCGACGCGGGCCAATGCAGCCAACCAATGGGGCCAAGATTGGAAGGTTGCCGCATGTGATACCCGCCGACAGTTCGACATAAGTCCAGAGACTGATGCCGATATCGCTCGCTGCTTACAGGGTGGCGCGGTTAGCTACATAGCCGCGATAAAGCTGCAATAGCGGGAATGGAAGAAAACTAACGCATCGTAACAGCATCTTGCGGGTGGTCCTGAAGCATCGCGGCCCACCGAGCAAAGCTGGTAGCAATGCACAGAAGACCAAGAAGGAAGACGCAGCAAAGGCCAAGCTTTGTCCTTCTATCCACGCCTAGTCTTGCCAGAACCGGAATCGGCATGACATAAATGACAATGTCGCACACGGTTGAGATAATCCCTGTGGTGAGGGGGACAACAAACTTCGACTCCCCAAAACACTGCTTGTCGGCTCGAGGGCAGGCAGCAATTTCCTGCAGAAACGCGATGAAGAATCCGGTGAACGAGTTGATGAAGGTGACGGCAAAGACTGCCCACGCGACCTTGGTAAAGGTCTTTCCCTTGAAAAGGCTCATGTTGAAGAAGAGGATAGATGCCTTGACGCAGAAGACACCCCAATTTTGAAACATCAACATAGCCGCGTTGGTCCTCGGGAGCCAGATCCTGTCGTGGTTCGTCTTGGGGACCTCGTCACCTAGTCCGACTGTCAGGCCATGTATTATGGCGGCAATGACGCCCCAGCTCCAAATCAGGCCAGCGACCATAAACCAGTCATCACGCCGCCAGAGCTTGACAGTCCTCCGCCTGGCGAGAAATCGGAAGCCGGTCGACAGAGACGAAGTGGCGGAGCCGACGACGATGGCTGCATACAGAGCGTCCTGCTTGAAGTTGTGCACGGTCTGGCCTGGCTGAGCGTCCATGGCTGTCGCTAGTCGAGCTTTGAGTTGAGTGTCGGGATAATAGTGAATGCGCTTGCTCTCGCGCGGGAGGTGGTTATGAGAGTGGCGCACAAAAGTGTTGTGTTGAGATCATCGAAGGCGAGTGTCGCGGCGCTGATTTATCCCGATTGTCCTCCACTACAAAGCTTGCGCGTTGAGGAGAGAGAGAACTTTTGGGGACCTAAAACTGGAAAAAAAATCTTCGCGACGGGCAGTCGAGGAAGGAGGGCCCAAGCAGATTCGCATCTGACGTAACTGCCTCCCTTCACTCCGACAGCTTTCCCCACCAGGGGCATGATTTGGATAGCGGTGAATGGACTTGTTCAGACGCCGGCTGTCCATCTGAAAAGGCTTCGAGTGGGTCTTTCATCTGAGGTTTCGAAGAAGCATTGGGCTGGCTCTTTGAGTGCGCCTGTTCCTTTTGCATTCTTTCCCAGTCGTACCCGGTCTTATCTGCCCGGTTTGTCCGTCAGTTCGATGTAACGTTGCCTGTTTGGAACTCCCAAAAACATCCTGGGATGCATCGGCACTCACCAAAAAAGACATATTACTTTCCTGTTCCAGCATAGTAAAGGGTATATAACACCTGTGCTGCCAAACAGACCGCATCATGGCAAACTGGAAAGTTGAAACCGACATCCCACTGCATCCCAGCCAAGCCGGTCATCAAGGGCCAGTGCCTCAAGCTAACATCCCAGCAGCCGGTCCCTGACCGGCTGGCCCCGCCCTCACGCCCGCCCTCATCCCTCATCCCGAACAGAGATGGCCGACTGGGGATGGGAGCTGTATGACGCGGCGAATGGGTTGCTGTGAGGCTACGCACTATCAAACACGATGACGAGCAGCAGTACGATGAGCCGAACGACTTCCTCGGGGTTATTGGTCTCTCGCTTAGCAGTTGGTTGCCGCCCTTCCTGCGCCCGCCCTGAACCGAGTAGTATCCTGCCAAGAGGGATGAAAGCCGAAGCCTCTGTTCTCCAGCCCGCGCAAGTTCTCGTGGGAGGATGGGTACAGCAGCGGCGAGCAAAATTATGAGTCAATGCAACGCACTACACCCGCGCCACGGGTGATAGGGCAACATCAGGCCACCAACATGGCCACAGCTTCGTCTTCCTGGTCGGTCAAATTCACCGTGGCTGGCGGCACGACGTTACGGGGGCCGGCTGGTTTGATGCTTTGGATCACGGCCTGTTGAGTGCGTTGCAAATCACCGAAATGGGAGTGGACGACATGGGTAGTCTTCAGGTACTGAGCCATGACCCCATATGCCCTCAAAGTGAGCTGGTCGCATGGAATGGGGCGCAGCATGTCCGGCTTGCTCGCATTGTAAAGTTTGACGGTTTCAGTAACGATATTGTCGACGATTTCTCTTATTTTGTTACCGATTCGTGGGTGGATGTTGTTGTCCCAGATGCAGACGATGGCCGAACTCACGCCGGGGTAGCATCTCATTGTGGCGGGCAGGAGCATCGCGATCATGCCGGCTTGGCGAAGGGTATTCTCCATGTTCAAACGCGTTTCGGTAGCTGAATCCTAAGTCTACCGTGACTAGCAGTCGCTGGGCTAACCTGATTCGAAGGCCAAGGGTGTAAACGTTGCCGCCCGTAACGACATGATCTCTATGAATGAGATCATCGAGGTCGTGACAACGCGACTCGAGAGCCTCGTCAAAGAGCTCCTCATATAACTTGCTTAAAGCGTCAAAGGTACATTTACTAAAATATGTCCCTGCAGACTGTAGTTTGGCTAATAACGACAATAAAGTACGTTAGCCTAGGACTTCGATAAGAAACGGTTCCTTCTTTCCTATCACCGCAACCTCAACTTTGTCGCTATCCTCGTCTTATGCCTCGATCACCTTCACTTTCTGGTACGGTTGTGAGATGGATCTTCGGGGGTTAGTTCCGTAGGGGAATGGAAATGGGAATGTGCCTAGGTTGTCCACACATCCTCAGCCCGGCAATGGTCTGATAGGGGAAGACTTAGTCGGGGTAAAGATAGTCGGAGTGAAGATGGTTAGTAAGGTCAAGGTTGACATCATGAGCGAAGAGGAAATAAGAGAAACAGGAAGACCATAGCTTACCATGTTGAAGATAATGCGTCGCGGCCGCTTCGACGCCGATGCTCTCACCCGCCTCATAGGCCCCAACACTTTCGCCGGCCCTGCCCCCACCAGAGGACGATGGCGTCGAGGTATGGGCGGAGGTGCCATGGGAGATACCATAGGCTGGAATCGTTGTGGTGGTCGTTCGGAGGGGTCATCTTCATCACGATCTGGGACATTGGGTTGAAATGCCGCCCCAAACATGGACCCGGTCAAGGAAAACGTCGACAAAGCGATGACGCAAATCCACAAGGCCTGGTGGAAGCATGTAAATGGTTTGGCCGAGAAGTTCGCCAACCACCCGGACCCAGAAGCATGGTTCAAGCACTTTAACCAGTGTCTTGAGGACATGGAACAGGAAGCGATCAACACCCAGCCCCTCGCCCGCTTCTCCCAAACCAGTCAGGCGTTCTGCCCAGGGATACCAAAACAACTCGTCGTCGACAAACACTGCTGTCCCGGAAAAGTTCATGTCGAGCATTCCCTCGGGCTATGGGGACCGCACCTACACAGTACACGTTTAGGCAAGAGACCTTCTGTCCACTGTTGCTGCTTTGGAAGAGAAGGTTCCTGCTGGATTTTCTTGGATATGAAGGTTGTTTTATGCCTCTCTCTGGTGTAAGCGCCGAAAAAGACACGAGGACGTCAAGGGATGATTTAGGAAGCAGCCACCATTCTCCCTTTTCTCTATGTGAGGTTGTTGGAGGTTGAAAGTGGACCAACGAGGTGTGAGGGGTCAAGGGACAAGGGTGCAGAACTCCCCCCACTACCCCCACCGAACCCCACCACCACACCCAGAAATACCACTTTCCCTTTTCGGCCTCAGCCCCACTGTGATCCGAACTGTCGGACTACACTTCATCTCATCAACAATGAAAACTACTCCGGTCAAGATTTTGACCAAGGTGAACTGTGAGTACGTCTGAACATATGTATGAGTAAACTACTGAAGGTTTGCTTACTATGACTCCTTTCTGGTAGCAAGATAATGTCAGAATCTTATGTTTGATGGATGATGTCAGGCCTATGACTGGCCTTTGTCGATGACAAGTTCCTGTTGTTAGCAAGCAGAAGCTCTGCGGATTGAGCATCACCTATAACTACGTGCTTTCAAACAACTTCCGTTGCTTTGTCTTTTGGTTGGTAAATTCGGACAAGCGTGAGATGCAGAGCAGGGGCATGTATGCGTTAGGCGCACTTACGTAAAGGCGAGTGTCAAAACAGTCATCGGAGAGTAATGTTATATACAGAAGGCCTTGTTCAAATGGTCAATATGGACAGCTTAAAGTACGAAACTAGTATGGTCCTAAATGTAAGGTCTTGTAAATGGAGATCTCGGGGATTCATTGCGTCAACCAAGTTGAAGAGTTCTTCGCGAAGTCAAATTCAACCGCATTCGAGCGCATAGTAGTCTAAGACCTCTATGCAAGAAAGACGGGATGCAGTGCGGTGAGTCCTGCCCTTCGTTCAAGTCCCACCCGAGTTTGTGTCCCCGCTGTTGCCAGCCAGACGCACGGCCGGGACACGCGGTTCCGAGGTTCGAGATTTATCTCGTTTCGCCAACTTTTCCTGCCCCTCATTTTCCACCACCACCCTTTATTGCTCTTTTTACCAACCCATCATCGCCTCTTCACAACCACCAGTCGCTTCGCTGTGCAACCAAACCCACAGTCTTTCTTGCTCGATCCAACCAAACGCGTAGAGAACCACAGCGCCAGATCACGCCATGTCCGAAGGAAGCGAGACAAGAAGAATCCGCGACGAGGCAGTCCCAGCAGTTGGCCACGCCGCGCAAGGGAGCACTGCTCTAAAGCGCAGAAAGAAGAGCTGTAAGTACTGCGCCAAAAGCTCTTCATTAGCCTCTCCCTTTCCCAGTGCTACCCATTCAATTACCTGTCAAAGTTGCGTTAACCTCGCTCAGACAAAATGGAATGACAAGTTCAAGTTAACCATGCCTTCGAAACAGCGCCCTATTATTTCCGCGGAATAATCCGAATCGCACCAACCAGGGAAGCGGCCCTACGAGAGGCTCTGGAAGCTGTGAGATTTGTCTCGACAGCACAAAAAACACAATTGTGCATTTTTGCAGACGGCTCCTTCGACCAAACCACAAAGGACGGAGGTTACGCGCTGGTGCACACGGGCTTTGCACCTGCGCCTAGTGAGGCAAGCGTCGAGCGACAGGTAGCCAAAGGATGGAGCGCCATACCTGTCACAAACATCCCAACATGTGAGGGGCTTGCCATTGCCCAGTCTTTCAAGGAAGCAATGAAGGAGCTCACAATTTTGGAGAAACGTGTAGGAACCCGGCCTGTCGATGCAGCCAGTGCTGGAAGTCACATGGAGGCTTCGGTAATAGTATTTTCCGACTCGAAAACCGTTCTTGAGGCAACAAAGAGGGGAAAGTTCCCGAAAAGCATGAAACACATGGGCCATGCCATCATCGAATTTTCAGAGCAGTTGAAAGAGAAACTCCGTGGACCCAGATCCAAACTGAAGGTGAACCTAGTGGCTCACTGGATACCTGGCCACCACCACACAGTTATGCCCTTGCATAGCGTGGCAGACAGGCTGTCGCGCAAGTGCCGACAGGATAGGGGGTCGTTTCTCTTTGTAAACGACACATACGTTCAGTAGAATGGAGCGGATGGCGTTTACGAGGAGGTCAGGGCCACAAAGCGACAGAAGGAGGAAAGGCTCATGCAATGGCGAGAGAAAGAGCAGCAGGATTGGGAAGAGCCACAGTCACACCAGCCGGTCGAAGAGGACCAACCGGAAGGTCAACAACCTTACCAACAGGAATGGTACAGCCAGATACAGCAGTATTACCAGCAGAATGCCGACTACTGGCAGCAGCTAAGCCGCTGGCAGGACTGGCAGAGAGCCCACGGGCACCAAGCGGGCCAGTGGTACTGGGATGGCAACGCCAACCAGTGGGTTTGGCAGTGGGACAACCAGAGGCCCGGCGAGACTGGTAATGGCCAGCCGCCCTCATAGAATGTTCTTTGGTGTCGTTGTTTCAGATAGTAGAGAAGACAGGGCTACTGTGTGTGGGAATCATCTGTTTCGATTTCACGGATATGCGTGTGAGAAGTGTCTCAGAACTCTCAGTTGGAGCAGTTGGGTTTGGTCCATTTTATCACATCTGTGAACCGCTAGAGAAAACCGCATTGATTTCTTTCACCGTTCTGGGTCGTGATTTCGTTCCAATGTTCCACGCCCGTTGCAACTTGCATGAGACTGGCTTCGGCGTCATGGGGACATGGGGGAATGCACAGCCAAAGAGGACGTCGGATCCAAAGTTTTCTTCATAAAGCCCACGTTCGAAGTAACATTCAACAACAACCAATAAGGTTCCACAGGGCGTGTGGCTCAGTTGGTAGAGCGTTCGCTTAGCATGTTTCTGAGCATGCGAAAGGTCCTGGGTTCGATTCCCAGCTCGTCCAAATTTTTTGCATTTTTTCGTGCCTCTCTCCTCTATTTTTTGCTCTCCTCTTTTTGCCAAACGAAAGTTCTTGGCTAAGGAAACGGGGCGATTAATTGCTCAAGTTCGTGACCTGGATGCTTTGGTGGTTGGTGTCACGCTCCTTTTTGCGACCAAGGAAATGTCTTCTCTGTTTCCTTTTGTTGGTCCACTGTTCTGCACTCGCCCGCTCACGGCCCCAGCGTTCTATCCACTTTCAACGTCCTTTCCTCTCCCAACTCATTTAACTGAACCCATTTTCTGGTACCCTAGGAACCTTTCATTGAATCCGTCATCGCGTCCGCACAAGCACAAGCCTTACGGTACAGGACATCTTGGTTCCCTGCCCGCAACGTAGGACTCAGAAGCCAAATATGGCTGACCGTGCTGCCTACCTTGCCCCGCTGCCCCGCAATGCCCACTGGGATACCCCGCTAACACACTACTCGCATGAAAGGCAGAGGAAACGATAGTAACCTATCTAAGTCAGCGATACCCTCCCCTCCATCCGCGCACCGCGGCAAGCTCGATCACCCGGCAACGACCGACATCCCCGACGATAAGTATTTCAAACGGCATGTCACGGACCTACCGAAAGAAAAATTGAACCCGACTCGCTGAACAAAGGGTTTCTTTACGTGGCGCATTCCGCTGCGGCGGTCATGTACAGGTGCTTTGCTTGGCGGTCGGTACCTATACCTGTCGTTGATTATAGTGGGCCAGCGGGTGGGCGGTTGGCGCCAACGACAAAAGTCTTAACACCTATCCACGCGCCATGGGATGGGGACATGGCAAGGGCAAGGGGCGAAGAAACAAAGAGGCCAGTTGTATGTGGATACGGGAAAGGCATAATTGACATGCATTGGAACAAAAACGAAGATCCGATCCCCTTTTTCGGCCTCCTCGCTTCCCCCGAGATCCGACCATCCAACCACCAACCTTCAGCCCATCCGCTTTGCCACAGGATACCTTACCTACTTAACTTCCCATCCCAACTCCCAAACCTCCCGCGACATCCGCGCTTAAACATTAACAGTAGACCCAACAGGACCAAACCGAATGTTCGAGTAGATCACCTTGGAGCTACCATAGTTACTCTCCACCTCAGCCGGCACACCCGAGCTCTGGGCACAATCACCACGGGCGGCACCAGGYTGGCCCTCCTTCTCAGGGGGGTAGGTGGAATCAAGCCAGAGCATGTTAGCGTAGTGGTCGTCCCAGATGGACATGACAAGGACCATGGGCACGCGCAGGGCCGTGTTGAGCTGCTCGAAGCCGCCGACCTCTGCGAAGCGGTCGCGGTCGCCGAACGCCTTGAACTGCGCGGTGCAGAACTCAGGCGTGATGTTGGCGTTGTCGGACGGGATGCCGTCCCACTTGGGGCCGGGGATCTCGATCTTCTTGCCGTTTTGGACGAAGAATTGGGTGAGCTTGTTTTCCTCGAAGCGGGAGACGACGCTGTTGGTGGGAGGGATGGTTAGTGTCGTGCCTTGGTGGAAGGGATTAGGGAGGGGGTTATATACGTGAACTTCTTGCTGGTGTCGACGGTCTTGCCCTTGCCGTAGAAGTCGGTGTTACCCATGCGATACGGGTTGTAGTCGCAGCCGTTGGCATCGCAAAGGCCGGCGAAGCGGTCCTCGGAGTAGGTACCGCCGCAGTTGTCCTTCTCGCAGACGTGGTACTTGTTGGTCTTGCACGCGTGCGGCGTGAAGGCGAACGAGTGTGCGTTGGACTCCCTGTTTTCGTTCGACATTCGGTTAGCAATATCGCGAAGGACATCTCTGATTGTGATGATAAGGGAACTCACCAAACGTCAATCTCAGCGCAGCAACCACCGTAGGGACCGACACCAGCGTTTGCATCGTTCGTGGACGGAGCCCAACCGTCAACATTGGCCTTGCCACCGACGAACTTTAGATCACGAGCGCATTGGGCATCGCAGTACTATCAATCTTGTCAGCCCCAATTTTTACATTTAGGATGTGGTTCACAAGTACTTACACCAGTACCATACTTGGCACCAGCCTTGTTGCTAGAGTAGCTAGCCATACCACCATCCTCCTCCATGGCCACAAAGTATAGAGCAGCGTTCAAGCCGCACTCAACAGTCGACAGATCAACATCGAAAGCAAACTCGTTATTCATCAGCGTGAACATCTGATACTTGGACGCGCCATTCATGAGGTAGAAACGAGAGCCAATGTTGGTGCCGTACTCGTGCTTGGTGACGAATTTGAGGGTGAGGGCATCACCGCTGGTCGAGGCTCCGTAGGTGGTTCCGTAGTTAGCTCCATCAAGCTGGCACTTGGACGCGCAGTCGGTGGCGCTGCTGCAGGCGCTGGTCCACTTGTTGCCGTCGTAGCAGTTCTTGCCGCTGGAGTCGTGGAGCCAGCGCCAGTTGGAGTCAATGACGACCTCGGCGCTGACGGAGCTGCAGTTGGCCTTGCCGGTGCACTTCTTCCATGTCAGCTTGGGGTGCGTCTCCGTCGTCTGCTTGCCGACTTGCTGGGCGGTGGCGAGCCCGAGAAGGGGCAAAGCCGCAATGAGGTATTCGAGACAGGCCTTCATGATGATGGCCTGGAGAGAACAGTAGTAGTGTGAACGTCGTCAAAAAGGCGGATGGCGTGACCGGTAGATCCAAGTTCGAGTCCTGGGTGGTGCATCCCCTCATTTATACGTTTTATTTGCTGGAGAGACTGGCCGCTCCATTTGGCCACGACCTTAGCCTGTAACCGATGAGGCATGCCAGATCTGGAAACATGCTCAACACTTCATGGAATCGTTTTCCGAGTTCCCACATATCCGGGACCGGTTGACCAATCGACCTTCCACAACTTGATTGAGGTCAACCTCCGGACCATTAAGGGATACTGGATAGCTTGGTTCGGCAGTCTTCCGAGATGAGTGAGCCTGGGGAATCTGGGGAAGCTCGGGAAGGCTTTGTGGAGTGCATCTGTACCCCAGAGGCGGGGAAGTGTGATGGCTGATTCGTTGGACTGCTGTATAGATCCCGTTGTTAGTATCCTGGAGGCGAGAGATCAACCAGGTTACAAAGTCTAGCACGACCTTCAAGGCAAGGCCCCGAGTTGATCTCTGCGTCCATCCTACAGTTGCCCAGCGTTTCCTCGTCATCTTTCCGACATTCCATATCGACTTGGTGAACAGTGGCGGAGGTTCTCGGCCGGACTCTGGTCGTTGAGTAATGCCAGCAATAGCAGGTGATGAAGCAGCGGTTGAGGATTCGTTATGGGCGCATCAATTCCCAATGCAATCAACATGGCAATTAATCCCCCCTCATCGGGGTCCTTCCACCGACGGCTTCATAGGAGCCAAGAATGCCGTAGTCGTCTCATTGGCGGGGGTCGAGCACATGAGGTGATGGTTTACCGGCAGTTGTGATGGCGATTGGGGTAGAATGATTCTGGGCATGAGTTGCACACATTGGCTGGATATTGAGGAGTAGATTCGATATTCAGGGAATAGTACTCCGCATGGTTTGGGTGGTGAGCAGGTGAGCGGGAGATATTAAAAACCAAAAGTTGAGAGGACGAGCCGCTGTATTTATCCCGGAGATTGGAGAGTGCGGAGGTGGCACTCCGGCCGCTTTTGCGCGGCGTGGGGCCGGGACAGGGCGGCTGGGGGCCAAGACTGCTGGTGGCTTGATGCTGCAACCATGACCCTCGTGACTTGCAAAACGGTAAGCTGTGGCCCGGCTTCACGAAGATGCACGCCCGCATTCGTCGGTGATATACATACCTTACCGAGTCGGGATCCCTCTCCGTCACTTCCATCTTGGACTCTGCCAAGTTCTGAATTTGACCCCTTTGCTGGGGAACCGGAGGGTTTTGGAAAACATGAGCAGCCATGCATTAATGCGTTTCTGTACTCTGATACTTACCAGATGTCAGCAAATGGGTTTTAAGAATTTCACCCCATAGTGGTGGGTGTCCAAAGAATTGGCGTTGGGCAAAGGTGTTGGTAGTGGGAAAAGCCTCCCTTAGACCGGGCATGACAATTGAGAGCTCTGAATGACAATGTGCATTGCGACTCCCCATGGTCTCGCAGGTCTGGCTGTGAATGTGATGGTATCTGTGGGGGATGGTAGAAGCCTGCTTGGAAGCTACGGTCTTGTCCTGATAGAGAATGGTCGTGTTGATGACGCAGGTCCATATGAATGAAGCTGCAATTGCAATCACATTCCAAATGTATGCACACATGCGCGCCGGTATCCACCATTCAGGGGTTTGTTTACATCGCTAACCAACCACTGCTACACCAGAAAAAAGGTCCACTCACAATCAGGGCACCCCCTTTTCCAGCAATACCAGAATCTTGGCGACGTGCAGTCTTGCGCACAAGCAAGTGCACCGCCGTCTGGTGTGAGACCATCACGGTTGCACAAGAACCTGAACCCCCAATACCTCCAGTTTAGCGACAGAAGTCAATCGTGCGCTAACCTTAAACTTATCTGGGCAAGGAGGCGTACAAAATGAGAGGGGTGCCAGCTTGCATACCTAGATCAAGTTCCGATCAATACTGCAACCCAATGTTTCCCAAACCGAGTTCGTGGCGCGAGTCGAAATGTTGGAAATACTGGTGCCTGATTGTGGAATGCCATTTCCGACGGCGAGGCCCCCTCGGATTGGACGAATTGGTGAAACGATGGAACCTTCAGCTGGACCCCTGAGTAAGGGAACCCGGTAGTATCAGCTGTGATCAGCAGCTAGTCCTGTGTTGAATCCACTGTAGTCAGCACCAATTCCCCCAAGAACACCAAGGTAATCTCATCTTCCTCCTGCAACGAAAATTCTTGGCGCCAAGTGTTAGTACTAATGCTAGGTTGCCCGCAAAACTCCTAACACCACCAAAATCGCCGTTTTCACGGTCGATATCAACAACCGCAACGACGAAATGTCTACGCCCACGCCCTCTGGNCATCTTCCTCCTGCAACGAAAATTCTTGGCGCCAAGTGTTAGTACTAATGCTAGGTTGCCCGCAAAACTCCTAACACCACCAAAATCGCCGTTTTCACGGTCGATATCAACAACCGCAACGACGAAATGTCTACGCCCACGCCCTCTGGGGCCCCCAAACCACCGCCGCTGGTTATGATACCGGTTTACCCTTTGCCGGACACGATTTGCGTCCCGCCCCCGCCCTCTACGACGGCGCAGTCGGCCAAAAGAGCCCGAACTGCGGACGAGGAAGTCCGTCGCGCCCACACCACCGCCACTGCCACCACCACTGGACATATCTCGTCCTTCACAAAGACTGTCATCTCCGATGCTCTCGCG